>PVHX01003691.1:15209-139133 GCA_004024805.1 Geosciurus inauris | reverse complement strand
CAGGAGTATTTGTATCCCACGTGGAGAGGAGAACCGTGCGTGAAATGGTCCTCACGGCCCAGCGTCCAGCAAGGCTCTTTTCCAGGGATGATGAGATACAACCATCTTATCTGGGGTCTGCCTCCGTGTCCCCAAAACGTGGTCAGGCCAGTGTGGCATGCACATCTGAAAAGTAATAACTCTAGTGTGCTTTCACCCACACTGGGCACGTGTCAGCTACGGCAGGCAGTGCCGGGCACTGCCGTGCCAACTGCCTGTCGGTACCAGGCCTGATGGCACGGCCACAGTTCAAAAGCAGGAAGAAAGCCACATGGGAAGCACCATAAGTCACAGGCCTCGGGCTGGTGCCTGGTTCCCACTGGCCATGGCCGAGTGGGAACAGGTGCTCAGGGCAGAGGGACCACCAGGATTGAAGCCCCTGTCCCAGCCCAGGGGCTTATTCAACAGTCTGGGGAGTGACACTAGTCTGAGCAGCCTCTCTGCTCTTAGGATGTTAAGGAGACAGATGAGCACAAAGTTCACCTGACGCCTGGGGTGCGGAAAGGCAGGGGAGACCACATGAGGCCAGGGCTGAGCTTGGGTCTGTGGAGCAGCACACCCTGGGGTGTCACCAGCCTGTGCTAAGCTGGCTTCAGAACTTCCCCCGTGTTAAAGGAGGGTTCCATGTGATTCCACTCAATCCCCAGGTTGGCTGATGCACCAAAACTCTTTGCTGTATTATTTCAGTGGCTGCCTCAGGTGTCTCACCCTTGGAGAGGAATTTTGAGGAGTTTGGGGACATGAAGGTGGCAGTCAGTGAGCCTTCTTTTTGGGCATGGATGATGAGGGCCTGGGCTTCTGGCCCAGCAAGGATGCAGGGTGGGCGGACAGGAAGTGGTCATTTGGAGGTGGCCGTCCTGTGCTGTCTGTGAGAACCTGTGCAGAGTGGCCATTGGTGTCCCTGCACCAGCGTCATTCTGAGCTATCTGTGTTCATGAGCCTAGCCTTGGACAGAGCTCAGTTAAGATTTCTGGGGGGCTGGAGCTGTGGCTCAGTGGTGGAGCGCTTGCCTAGCATGCGTGAGGCCTTGTGTTCCATCCTAGCACCACATAAAAACAAAGGCATTGAGTCCATATACAACTAAAACTAAATTTAAAAAAAAAAATTTCTGGAACTGCAGTCCAAAGTGCCCACTGCGTAAAATGCAGAGGTGACCGCAGTGTCTCTGGCCACCCCCACATTGGCCGAGTCAGAGGTGTAGCCTGCATGGCTGTTCGCGTCTGTGCCTGATGCTCTCTGGCTGCAGGAGGGAGCATCAGAGACTTGACAGGGAGAAGCAAGAATGACAGCGGGCTTCCCAGCCGGCAGGGAAAGAAGCTTCAACATGCCCAAGAGGACTTGGTCCCTGGATGCAGAGCAAAGAAAGTAGCAGCCGCAATGCCAGCCTCAGCCTGTGTTCCAGGAGGGGTGGGCAGTCCAGCATCCCCCCGGGGCTTGACACCACGCACATCTTCTTGTGGCACCAAAGGATGCTGTGTGTCGCACTGTAGCCCGGGTTCCACTGAGGAAACGGAGAGGGGGCCTCAGGGAGACCACCTCCAAACAGGAAAGAGGGCAAAAGCCAAATTCTTGGCTCAGTTTTTAGTTTATAGAGGAAGTTAATGTTTTGTTTTATCATCTTATCCCCTAAGTTCATATTCATTTAATGCTTTGAAGTATTTAATATTTGTCCATTTTCCTCTATAGGTTGAAGAGAGACCAGAAAAAGATTTTGCTGAGAAGGTATGGAATTTCTCTGTAAGCCTCTGCCATGTGCTGTTCATTAACCTAGAGGGTCCCAAAGCTTCTAGATGGAACCGAGAGGAAAATGTATTGCTTGGTGTTTAGTAAAGATGTTCACCAGTAAGTGAGCAGGCCAGGAGAAAGGCCCACCCACATGGCGTTACAGCCCCTTACAGGGTCCCTGGTCACGTGAAGAGTGTGTGTTGGATCCTGCAGGACAGTGGAGACTGGACACAGCTCACAGCTAGTCCAGACAGAGCCTATGGCGCCCATGAGCACTTCAGTGCAAACCTGACGTTTGTTTTTGCTCCCCACACACCCACTGCCGACCCTCCCGTCAGGAAGCAGAGTTAGAGTGGAGGTGTGCACCCCTGGGCTCGTCGGGAAGGTGGGTTGTGTCTGCAGTCACGTCTGACCCTCGTACGTTGCAGGGGTCTCGCAACATGCCAGGCTTGTCTGCGGCCACGCTGGCCTCCCTGGGTGGGACCTCCTCCAGGAGAGGAAGCGGAGACACCTCCATCTCCATCGACACCGAGGCGTCCATCAGGGAGATCAAGGTAAGGTGTTTTGCCATGACTCGAAGGAGCCTTTTGTGAAAATCAGTCTTCAACTAAAAGATTTGTTTGTAAAGCTCTGGATCTTTCTTCGAGGTCCTCTCCGCTGCCTCCCCTAAACAGTGTCTCATAACAAAAGGCAGCACAGAGGCCTCCTCTGACCCCATCCCACCCACCAGGGTGGACTGTGGGCCTGCCCCCCACACACCCTCAGTACCAGCTGGTGGGGAGGTTGTTTGTCTCTGGGTGCTGCTACATTTTTTGGAGTATTTGGACACTTATCTACTTGCTGCTCAGGGACCACACCAAGCCCTGGCACACAGCCTTGCCCTCTGAATGTCTCCCCCCACCCTTCTCCCCCTTCTCCCCTCTTTCCCCCTTCTCCCTCCCCCCCACCTCTCCCCCATCTTCCTGGAATGTGCCTTTACATTCTATTTGCAATGTGCCCTTGTAGGCCTCCTTGTATTTCAGTGACTTTTTTCCACAAGAACATGGGTATGACACATTCCTGCCATCAAGGATGGCGCCAGGCACTTGGTAACATTCTCTGTGAGCAATAGAGAAACAACCTAGTGGTATTTGTTCAAGTAACTGGGCTGCAGAGAGGGGAAGCTAGGTAAGTAGAGTTTTGTGTCCTTCAGAGGGCAGAACCAAGACACCGAAGCTGAGGCAGCTAGACTTGGCTTCTCTTGTGAAGAACTTTCCAATAGTCAAAGATGGTTAAAAAGGGAGCCTGATCCCCTGGTGATGTATGAGCAGCTGGATGACATTTGCCTAAGAGGACAGAGAAGGATTTAAGCATCCGCTGGAGGCTGGACTGGTTTACCTTGAAATTGCTTTCCAACGTCTCTGTACTATCAGTGTATGAAACCAGAACAGATTTTTTTTTTTTTGGCAGGGAGGCGGGGTACTGGGATTGAACCCAGGAGCACTTTACCATTGGGCTACATCTCCAGCCCCCAACCCTAAATTTTTTAAACTATTTCTTGCTAAATTGCTGAGGCTACCCTTTAACTTATAATCCTCTTGCCTCAGCCTCCCAAGTCTCTAGGATTACAGGTGTCTGCCACCTGTCAGAGCAGTTTTTTGACTCTGTTCTTAAAATGCCTGCTTGGGTCATGCCCTGACCCCCTGTGGCTTCTGGGCACTTTGTTCACGTCTGTCCTGCCTAGAGGTAGAGTTTTTTGCAAACCTATTTTGTCTCAGCTCTTAGGTTGTGAGCACCATTTATTTGTCCAGCAAAGGACTTGTTGAGAGTCGAGCTTGTGCCAGACACTGTCCCAGGCACTAGGATTTGGGTGGTGAAAAGACAGGCAAGGCAGGCTCGGAGCTCTGTAAGCGCAAGGGCCAGTGTTGCCGATTTCTGCACTTCGCACCTTGCTGTGTCCTGCAGAGTGGAGACTCTCAGTCCTGAGTGAATTTGTGAGCAGGTGGGAGAGGCCTGATGCCATTTCCAAAAGTCCCTTTGCCTGTTTCTAAAACTATAACATAAAAGGTGCACCCAAATTTTGTAAAATAGTGTAAAAGTATGAGACATACCTTAATCTTAATCTTTTTTTATTTATTCTAATTAGGTTTACATGACAGCAGAATGCATTTTGACTCATTGTACACAAATGGAGCACAACTTTTCACTTCTCTGGCTGTGCACAGTATAGAGTCGCACCATCTGCGCAGTCGCACATGAACCTAGGGCGTTGTTGTCCATCACACTCCGCCATCTTTCTAAATCTTAATCTTTATAAGATTGAAATTTATTTTCCCTTAACATTTCAAAGAGAAAATGTGTACTCAGACTACCTGAAGAGCAGATGCTGCTCAGGCGCCTGAGCTTGAGGTGTGTGATCTGTTGGTTTTTCTCTGTGACATCATTTGCCTACTGTGCCATTTCCCCCAGGAACTCAATGAGTTAAAGGACCAGATTCAGGATGTAGAAGGCAAATACATGCAAGGACTGAAAGAGATGAAGGTACCAGTTTACAAAAGTGTGGGCTCATGATACTAACCCACCCTAACTTCAGAAAATCCTACAGAAGTTGTTCAAGGTGCACGCCCACTCGGAAGGGGTCCAGGCTGTGGACGAGCTTGGAACAGCAGGCATGCTGGCGTGGTGTGCACCAGTCTCTTTCCAGTTGCGGTGTCTGAACCAAGGCGTTCCAGGCGGAGCACCCCAGTGGAAAGGCCACCAACACAGCCCCAAGGGTCTCACGCTCACCGCCCGGCCCCAGGCCTACATCCCATCTCTCATTTCCCTCTGATGTAGCAGACTCACGGGGAAGGTCCTTGCTTCTCTTCACTTCCCAAAGTCCTTACACACAAACGTGCTCCCTTGATGTGCTTCTCAGAACATCTGGCGTGTGCCAGTAGAGGCATCCTAACACGCATGCTTTTGAAGCATCTGGACTGTTTGCATGACATACAGTCACGAGTGTGTGCCTTCTGGATGTGTCTGAGTGTGTCCACGCTCTTTGCAGAATGTTGGAGTTACTTCACTGTGCCTGTAGGAAACTTGGTTGGTCTGTTCCTTAACAGTAGATGAGAGGTTGCCATGGAGGTGTCATCTAGGAGTGTGGCAGGTAGACCTGCCAGACAGCTTAGGGCAGGTCTGGGATGGAGCAAGAGCTGGTAGATCTGTTTCTTCCTTTTCAGAAAGTACCTGAAATTGTCTAAGTTCAGTGTCAAAGGACACCAAACAGAAGAGGAACACACGTCACATGACCAAGTCCTCATTCTCTTTATTGCTGCCTCTATTCAAAGAGGGGACATCAAGACTCTGGCTTTCAACTCAAGTAAAATGGGAGCCAGGGAACCACTGTTCCCATCCACAACCACTGCCCTGCTTTGACATGCAGGGCTGCACCAGCGCAGGTCTCCACGCAGCTGCCCATGGCGCCCGGTACTCCTGGCTGAGCATCCCCCACCTCTGTCTGTAGCCCTGGGGTGGTTTGCACCTGGTGACTGCCCTCTATTCTGGCATCACCTTCCCATCAGTCATGTTTGGGGACTTGCTAGTGCGTGGGCAAGTGAGGCAATGCCTTCTCTTGCTGGCCTCTTTCCCTGGGCTGGGAATGACTTTTGTCCTTCCAGGACTTTCCCAGCGAAACTTGTCTGCCTTGTTTAATTTCCTGATGGGTCAAAATCTGAAGTTACCACTAATCCTTTCCTGGTTCATGAGCCAGAACAGGGATGATCTGCACTGCTGTGGCAGAGTTTAATCTGACCTCAGCCACTGGCTCTTTCCCAGGTTCTGGGCACACATCTGCAGTGACTACTTCAGGAACCTGTTGAGCAGCCCTGACTCAGTGATGGGAAGACTGGCTGCTTCTCTGAGTAGCCCCTGGCTTGCACCCTGTGTTCCTCCCGTCCTAATGGAAAGAGAGTCAAAACAAACAGTCTGAGCAATGAGAACTTGATCAAGTTGACACGGGAGATTTCCGTGCATTTGGAATTGCCACGTGCTTCTCATTATGTTTCATTTTCCCTAAGAAATGACATCTACATTGAAGGCTGAGTCTTGGTGGTGGTTTTGGTTTTTGGTTGTTGTTGTTTTTTTAAATAATGAATTAATCTTTGTTTTGATTTTCTTATCACATTTCAAAACTATGGCCTGGTTTCTGCAGGACTCACTAGCAGAAGTAGAAGAGAAATACAAGAAGGCTATGGTTTCCAACGCCCAGCTAGACAATGAGAAGACCAACTTCATGTATCAGGTTGACACCTTAAAGGACATACTGCTGGAGCTCGAGGAGCAGCTGGCTGAGTCTCAGCGGCAGTACGAAGAGAAAAGCAAAGTAAGCTCGGGGTGCTCAGGAGTGTAGCATGAACCTGGGTGTGTGTGTGTGTGTGTGTGTGTGTGTGTGTGAACCTGCTGCCAGCTGCCCTGGAAACTCCAGCACCTGAAAACGTCCCGTACCCTCTGCCAAGAGCCTTGAAAGGTTGACCTGTCATTTCAATACGTAAACCAGGAACAGTTGTACTAGGAGATCACATTCTGCATGGAAGGTGAGATCCTAACCATGGACAAGCATGCTTACGAAAGAACCAACATGCTTGGAAAAGGCCCAGTTAGATGCTTCCAATTTTCTTGTTGGCATGCATTTCCTGATTTTTATTTTGCTTCTTAATTCCATAGAGAAATAGTTATAGGTGTCAAAGGTGTTAAGAAAATTGTATTTTCTGCTGATGGGGAGACACAGTTTCAACATTTAAGAATTAAATACCTTTGTTTAAGCTCAGAGAAGAGTCTCATTTGAGCTTCCACTAACAACCACTGGGGTTGATTTGCTGTTAACTTATGATATTGACATCAGCCTGTTGAAGTTTGTGACGGTGGGCCAAATGGGGAAGCAAGGCTTAGCTGCTCTTTCGGCGGTACAGAGCAAGGAATGCTTGGGTTTTGTTTGTTTTTGGGGTACTGGGTTTAGCCCAGGGACATTCTATCACTGAGCTACCTCCCAGACATTTTTATTTTTCATTTTTGAGACAGGGTCTAGCTAACTTACCCAGGCTGACCTTGAACTTGAAATCTTCCTAGCTGGGATTACAGCAGGTACGCATCACCACACCCAGCTAGAAACACTTGATATCCATGTTTGTAGGAATTAGTGGTTTATTAAACCCTAGAATGTCATCCAGTTCTCCAGAGAGTATTCTGAGGTGATCAGAGAATTTGTCATGATGTGAATGTCGTCATCTTGTTTTAAGCTGGAGGTATTGTCAGAATCCCAAGGATCAAAACCAAGGTCCCTTCACCAACTCAAAGGCCTGCTGCTTTGACTGCCACAAAGTTAGAAGCTAAAAGGAACTTTGCACACAATTCCTGACAACCAAGCTCTGAGGGCTTCTCCTGAGGCCCGAGGACATGGTGGGGGGCAGTGAACAGAGGCGGACTGTGGCTCCAGTGGTGGAAGGGCACCGTAGTGCATCCAAGCCCTAGACCACCATCGTTAGGCCCCATTAAATGGAACATGAACCCTCGAGCCTAACTCCAGAGAAGCTGGATGGTACTAGAATATGCTCCCAAGGTGGGGATAAGGGCCAACAGGAAGGCCCTTGTCACAAGTAGCAAGGAACCAGCTACCCCAGGCTAAAGGAAGAGGATGAGCAGATGATGCAGGGTGAGCAGAAGCCAAGGCCGAACCCCTTCTCCAACAGCCCGCCTTACACAGATCTGGGGAAGGCCTGCTGTCGCTGTTGTGCCACTGTGCAGGACTGCAGAACAGAAAAGCCGCGTGGCCGGGCCCCTGGACTGAGCCTCGTGGCGGGGCTGGACTGAGTCGGCGTGTCCTCAGGTGCAGCGCTGGCCACCCCTCCGCCTTCTCCTGCCTTGTCTTATGAGTGGCAGCTCTGGGGTGGAGTTGGCAAGGTGGCCACTTGGACCCCCTGTTACCACAGTGATTTGCTTTCCAAAGTGGGCACCATTTTTCCTGGCCTTTTGCGGGGCTGCCGTCCCGGCTCCGCACAGCCCTGCACACCCAGAGAGAACTCAGGAAGCGCTGGCAGCGGGTCACTCCTCAGGCTAACTTGCGGTCGATCACTGGGGCATCTTCTGCCACATGGGAGTTGGATGTTGCTGCCGTGTGCCCCGGAAATGGCGATGACAGGAGGGGCTTCTTGTCCTGAGGGAAAGGCGTGAGGACATGTGCTGGGAGCAGTGTGGCTTTGCTGCCACTTCAGTGCCCTTTCCTCCCTGCAGGAATTGGAGCGGGAGAGGCACGCCCACAGCATACTGCAGTTCCAGTTTGCTGAAGTCAAAGAGGCCCTGAGACAAAGGGAGGAAATGCTGGAGGTAGGTGGCGCTTGCTTTTCTTGTTTGAGTTGGAGGTTAGTTGGTCTCAGCCCAGGCTGCTGTAGCAAGATACCACGGCCTCGGAGCTCAGCTCACTGCGTCGGGGTTCTGGAGGTAGGGAGTCCAGATGAGGCCTCCCATGGTGGCCTTCTTGCTGTGTCCTCGCATGGCAGAGAGCACGACAGTGTTTTATGAGGACACTGTCCTGTCAGATCAGATCCTTACCTGTCTGACCTCATTTAACCCTAATTACCTCCCAAAGACCTTATCTCCAGATATGGCCACCTTGGAAGTGATGCTTAAGGGAAGTCCCTCTCTTAGGTGAAGATTCGTATTCTTTAGGTGGTAGCATGCTTGTTTGGGGACATGCAGTAGACAGAACAGTGCCCCCACCAAAAGATGCCCGCATCCTGATCCCTGGAAGTTGTAGGTGTGTTGCCTGACATGGCAAGAGTGACTTTGCTGATGTGACCAAGGGAAAGACCTTGAGGGTGTGACCAGCCTCACTGAGTGGGTCTGATGTGATCACAAGGGTCCTTGCAAGAGGAGGACGAACCACAGCAGAAGTAGAGGATGTAAGACCCAAGCAGGGGCTGGAGTGATGTGAAGAAGGGGCCATGGCCAAGGAAAGTCAGTGGGTTCTAGAGGGAAAAAAGCAAGCCCTTCTCTCCTGGAGTCCCCAGGAAGGAACACAGGCCTCCCCCTACCTTGATTTGAGCCCATAAGACTCACTTTCAACTTCCAGTCTCCAGAACGGTAAGAGAATAAACTGATGTTGTTTTAAGCCATTTAGTTCATGGTGATTTGTCACAGCAGTAATAGGAAACTAATACATCCATGTACCACGTGACAGTTCAGTCAGCACTGCACCACAGGTATAAACCTGGTCCCGTGGGATATCCCTAGTGTCACCACAGCCATCTTGCTCTGTGTCAGCCCACTCGGTGGTATTTGCAGTGACAATGTCACCTCACCATGCCTTTCTCACACTGAATCCACAGTGTCCAGCAAAGCATGACTATACAGGGTTGGGTTTTAATTTAAGTTAATCAATACTTTAACTGGTGACTTTTGGGTGAGAATTCACCAAAGCAGGTTTTCTCCCTATACATCTTGGAGCTGAGAGTAGAACAAAGAAAAACCTTAGGATGCTGGTGAATTTAGGGCTGATGGAGTAAAATGGCATTTTGTGGACTCAGCTATCCAAGCTCTCAGGGTAGGCAGCACTGGGCCCTTCTCCTTGCTTGACTCTTTACCTGCTTTCTTTCCATATGTTCCTTTCCTCAGGAAATCCGACAGCTACAGCAGAAGCAGGCGAGTTATATCAGGGAGATTTCTGATCTTCAGGAAACGATAGAGTGGAAAGACAAAAAGATAGGGGTAGGATTCTCCAGTCTGAAGATCTGTTGAATTGGGCAAGCTGCTTAGCAAATAGTTATTGCACAATGTTTGGTTTTCAGATGCACTTGTGTGGGTATGCATGCAACCCCAGCGTGACAGTGAATCAGGAATAGAGTTCATGCACTAACTTAGCAAATTGAAAGTAACTACAATTTGGAGTCGACTGCTTCCCCTGGCTGCATGATGAGGGGCCCAGCATATGGTGAGGGAGGCCTCTGGGTGCCGCCTGGAGGATCACACCTCTCAGAGGTCCCTGCATGGCCTGGCCTGGGTTTTCTCTCAGAAGGGTTTGAGGAAACCATGGGTGGCAAGAGCTCCCTCCCCCACATATTTCTACCTGGAAATCTCCCTGGAGCAGCCTCCTGAGACCCACTCCCTCCACAAAGTGGCAGCCCACCCATGTTGATCAGTGACAGATAGGAAAACAGGGACCCCAGGGAGCCACTGCTGATTCATAATCACAAAGGGTTTCCAAAACATAGTAACTCACGTGACACAGCCTGGTAAAGGCCTAGAGGTGCGTGACCATCACCCACTGGTTCACAGTGGGAACCGCACCCTGGCTCCACTTGGATGCACTCAGCAGCACTTAGCTGGGAGCACGTGCACAGATGCATGCAGTCCGACAACTTTACTTTTATCAGGGACAACAAACACCCATAATCTGTGTTTAAAAATGGTAGAGTTGCCGTTTTGGGGCTCTTGTACACTCCCCCTCAGTTAAGTGAATGCATTACTCCTGGGGACTCCAACACCATGTGAGTGCAAGACCAGCTAGTACTCGATACCATAAAGCAGCCTCTGGGTCTCCATGAGCATGCTCATGAGGTTCCAGACACCAGTGTCCTGCACCCAGCCATTGCACAAATGCTTGCTGCCTGTTTTGTCTGTCTCAAGTGTCTTTCCATGTCTGGACTGATTAGTGTGTGGACTTGCAGAGCAGCAGAGCTCTCCTGCTGCTCTGCAAGTAACCTGCTGCTCTTGCCTATCTTCTTTCTCTCTGCTCCACTGCACACTCAGGCATTAGAGAGGCAGAAAGAGTTCTTTGATTCCATAAGAAGCGAACGAGATGATCTTAGAGAAGAAATAGTCAAGCTGAAAGAGGAATTGAAGGTATGAGATCAAAGTCCTGTTTGAAAAATGCCCTGGTCGCAGCAGCCGATGCTGGGCTCCTGTGACTGTGTTGACTGTGTTTGTGCCACTGACCTGGTTCTCTTGATGAACTCAAGGCTTGGTTTCAGTGCCCTGAGGAGTCACGTGAAGTTGATACACATCGGGGCCATTAGATGTTCACAAGCACAGCTGATCTTGAAAGCAACTTCAGCTCTGGGGTCATTTTGCTTTTGTTTTTGTTACCTGAGTTTTCCTCATGCTCATTAGTAAGCCCTCCAGAACATTCCTCAGGATTGGAGAATGTATTGTGCCTGCAATAAAGCTTCCCATTGTAGGATTTCTCCTGATGAGCAGTGTGTGGGCTAAGTGGTGGGGGTAGGCTCACACTTGAAACCTTGAGACCCTCCCAGTCCTAGGAGGAGGATAGCCCACATCCTGAGTACCACATCAAGGGATCTGCAGCTGCTAGCTTGAGACAGAGGAGAAGTCCAGTAGGCAGCATCTGGGATGGGCTCTGGAGTGCTACAGAAGGGCATATTGAGCAGGGCATGTCCCTGGTGACACATTCAATGTCCAGGGACATGTCAGCATCTGCTCTTGAATTCCCTGATCAAAGCCAAAGCAGTAACACCAGCAGGGCACAGGCTTGGAGCCCAGGTGGCTGATGACACACCTTGGAGGCTATGTGTGCAGTGTCGGGGAAGAGCTGAGGCAGAGGTGTCCAGTGAGTTGGGACCCCAGGGCTGCCAGTGTCTGTCCATGTCGTGGACACGACTATTCTTCTGAATACATGCAGCATTCTAGGCACCTTTCATCC
Source organism: Geosciurus inauris (assembly GCA_004024805.1). Lineage (NCBI taxonomy): Eukaryota > Metazoa > Chordata > Mammalia > Rodentia > Sciuridae > Geosciurus > Geosciurus inauris. The sequence continues at coordinate 127,699 of PVHX01003691.1, read as the reverse complement.
CTCCCTGTGTGAGTCTCCTTCCTTCCAGAACACCTGCATGCACCTTTCCTCAGGGCTGAGTAGCTAAGGGGCCCATCCCAGTGATGGCTTGGTGTGCTGCTTATGGCAGCCCAGGGGCTGTCACCCCTTGTTTAAAGGATCCCTATTGGAAGCATCTTTTCACCAGAAAATTAGGTCCCATATTGGAGCCCAAAGGAGGCAGCATGTGGAGGAGGACGTCGCAGACTTGTGCACGGGTGGAGCACTAACAAGCGTGCTGCCCAGGTGCCTCTGCGTCCCTTTGGAGTTCCCCTCTACTTCAGGAAAACCACTTTTCTTTTTAAGATTATTAATAAAACAGTTTTAACTTGATATTGCTGAGTATTACAGTGAGCCTGTTTTTGTTCCCAGAAACATGGAATAATTCTAAATTCAGAAATAGCCACCAACGGAGAGACTTCAGACACACTAAATAACGTTGGGTACCAGGGCCCCACCAAGATCACTAAAGAGGAGTTAAATGCCCTCACGTCAGCCGGGGATGGAACACTGGGTAAGTATGCGTTCCTGGATCCCTTCATCTTTCGATCAGCATTGGCTCACATTCCATGCATTTTTAGAATTGAAGCAATCATAACTGATCCATTAACAGTCACACAGCATGCCATTTGTCCTGTCACGTCATGGTAATTTCCTGCCTATCAGTGTGAGGGCCCACACGCATTGTCCGGCATGCACCTCGTCCAGCTTACCACCAGCGGCTCAATCCACATTCCTCTGCTTCCCAAAGCTGTGAGTGCCGGGAAGGACCAGCACTGAGTGACGGTGCTCTCCTCCATACCTAGCGTGGCTTCACCCTGCTCCCTAATGGAACCATCAGAAGATCAGAGAGCGGCTGTGAAGCAGGTTAGGTGGCCTCAGGGACCCGCCACGTTCACAGGCCATGCTCTGCTCAGCGTCCTGCAGGCACAAGGGCACAGGAGCACAACTCGCTGGTTGTGGGTCCCCACCCTGCTGGGTGGGACAGGCAGCCCTGGGTGGTGGTGCGGCCAGGCGCACGGGAGGCCTCTGTGGAGCATGCCCCTCTTCCATAGGCCATGCCCATGCTTCTGCGGGAGGACCGGGCCATGGAGTCCAGTGCACCGTGGGATATTTTATACAATTTTCAGTGACCCGCGGCAACTCACTGACTAATATTCGTCACACCATGTGGCTTTGGCATAACCCCTCAGCCTAAAGCTGCACCCCCCAAATAAGGCCTGGTCTATCCTAGGGAACCAGTTGCCGTCCAGCTTTTAACAGTGAGGCTGGAATAAGAGAGGGCCCATGATTTTTAATTTCAAGTTAGAAGTTTTGATCTATCTTAGTTTTTTTTTTTTAATGCAAATGGGAAAACCTGTAGGCCTCAGCTCCTCAGGACTCACCTCCCAGGCACATACCTTGTCATCTTTACCACTGCTAAAGGGACAGCACCTGGAACTGTGCAAAAGGTGTTGGGAAGAAAAAGTGAATTAATGAGTGCCATCACTCTGTTAGAAGGGGTGTCTGAGCAGGAGGAACTGATCGTGCTGCTCTTGTCCAAGTTCCCATTTTGGACACATTTTATAACCACCATGAGCTGCTTACAGACCAGCTTTGGGATGGTCTCCAAATGTTTTAGATCACATATCCCATCAGTAAAGGGTTGTGGGAATTTCTCATACACATGTTATCTTTTAATTTACTTATGTGTACTATTTCATTGATATAGGATGCACATCACAAGACATAGAATAATAGAAATTTTTAAAAGGTAAAATAAAACTAAATAGTAGCCCTGGTATCCCCTATTTTCCTGGGGTCATGGCCCCCTGTGGAGACCACTGGCTACAAGATTTTCAGGCTTTGATTTCCAGTAATATGGTATCTAGTAGACTGAGGCTTCCTTTAGAGAATCCCAGGTAATGACTGTTCACTGCACAGCAGCATCACGCTTCCTACTGGTAAACAGGGTCTTGATTGGGTGGCCCCCTGGGTCTTGAGCACTGCCTCCTGCTGGGACCCGGACTTCTGGGGTGAGCTGAGGAAGATGCTTGGGCAGTGGAGCATAGCTTTCTCTTTGCTTTGTAGGAGCTCTTTCAAAAGTCTCTTCCTTGAGATGGATCTTGAGGCTGAGCTTCTGAAACTGAACTGAATGTTCTTTAAAAACAATTTGAGAGCCACTGTGGGGCTCTGATAAGGAGTGCCACTTGACAGCTGGGAAAGCGCGAGGTGGAAATGGGGGCGGGGAGTGCAGGCCTACGGTCCCTTTATTGTTTTTTTTAAGAATTTAACTTTTATTTATTTGTATATGGTGTTAAGGTTCGAAGCCAGTGCGTCCCACGTGCTAGGCAAGCGCTCTAGCACCAGGCCCTGGCCCCCGACTCCAGCGCTCCAATCTTAAACCCATCATCGTTTTGGGTGGCGTGGCTCCCTGATCCAGAGCTCTTTGTTAAAATGTAACTTCACCTTTAAAAGCTCATGCAAGGTGGCACCAGCACACTCTGGCCTTGGAGCTGGTGGCCGGGCCTCACTGTTCAAACTCTTGCCAATGCAGTTGCTTTGTCGCACGGAAATGGCAGAAGCTTCTGTTTCATGTGACTCTTTGATGACTCACTTTCTAGGAACAGGGCTGGGTGGGAATTAGAACGTGTTTTACTATTTAATATATATTAAGTGGTCACTGCATCATGGGGTCCCTTCAATTCTCTCAATGGTCTTTTAGGAAGAGCCACAGAAGTGGAGGTGAAAAATGAAATTGTGGAGAATGTGGGGCAAGGAGACACCTTGCAGAATACTGAGCAAGCACAGCACAAAGAGGACGCAGGAAAGGGTTATGCATCACATCCTGGTGAAAATGCGCAGGAGCAGAAAACCTCTGGAGACAGTGCCCCGTCCCCGGGACCCAAAGCAGATGTTAACTGTGAGGAGCAGGTTCACAGCCAAGTTCTAGAGAATGCTGCTTTCCTCGAAAGTGCAGGGCAGGTTGAGTCAAGAGAGGTCACAGACATGCCAGATGGTAAGACTGGAGCTTCCCCTGAGCAGCCCAGCTGTTTGAGGGAGTTAGACAGTGAAGTCCCAGTGCCCATGAGTGGGCAGGACAGTTGCACTGCCCTGCATATCAAAAGCCAAAGTGGGCAATCTGTAGGAAGGCAGGAAGAAGAAAAGCAAGAGGGTTGGAAAAGTGACTTGGAAGAGGTTAGCCCAATGCCATGCCAAGACTCTGCTCCTGTGCCAAAACCCGAAATTGAAAGAATGAGTAGAACGGACACTGGCGGGCCAAGTGGGGATCACCTGGGCAGTGTGGGAGAGGCAGGGGGAGTGACAGCTGGCGAGCAAGTGGGCACAGTGGCTGCAAGTCCTCTGAAGCATGGCGATGACCCAGTGAGTCATGGTGGACAGTGCGTGTTTGGCGCAGCAGACCCCAGCACAGGGCAGAGCTTAGAGGAGGAGTTCGCCAACCAGGAGGTAGCTGAGCCCAGAGAGGCCCCGATTCAGAGCCCAGAAGTAGGTGAGAAGAGCAGTGCAGAAGAAGGTGGAGGTGCAGAGGTGAGGGATGAGAAGCCAGGCCAGGCAGAACCCCAGCCCATCCCTGGTGCTCCAGCAGCCAATGACAGCCATCAGGAAGCAACTGACCCAGGTAAGGCAGACGCTGAAAGCAAGCTGCTTGATGTGAAGGAACCAGAGGAGGAAAAGAATGACCAGCAGGCAGAGGCCTCAGAGTCATCCCAGAAGAAGAATAAGAACAAGAAGAAGAAAAACAAGAAGAAGAGATCGCCAGCAGCTGTAGAAGCCCTCGAAGATGTTAAGAAAGAGCTAAGCTATCAGGACACAGAGGTAGGTGAGGGTAAGGAGGACGAGCAGGTGCGGTTTACTGACAAGAAACAAGTAGCAGAAACACAAAATGAGGTGACCAGAAATCCAGGACAGAAAATTGTGGCAGGAAGCAAGGAGCACGTTGATTGTCCAGAGAATCCTGAAACTGAGTTGGATGGAAAGCTTAACCAAGAGGACGGTGATGTAAAGACCAGGGCAGGGAGAATGTCTCATGGAGGCACATTGAATCTTGAAGGTGAGACAGTTGAGTCATCAGGTGCTAGTGATAAAGAATTAGGTGAAGGTGCTACAAGAGATGATGCCAAAACAGACAGCGTCACCCAGAGCAGTCCTCTAGAACCAGAGAATGAAGAAGGGAACAGCAGCCCCCTGCTGGAAAACAACAGCCCCTCAAAGGACATTGACGATGTCTCTCAGGCACAAAGTGACATGAGGCAGGTACTGTCCGAACACCCAGGGCAGATGGCCAGCAAAGCCCGGGACAGCCTCCGTCTAGAAAGCAGTGAGCTGTCTGCAGCAGCGGGAGAGACGGGCGACTCCATTTCAGAGGGCGGAGGAGAAGCAGGAGGAGGAAGTGAGAGGGGCAAGAGCAAAGAGGACTGCACCATGTCATGAGGTGGGCAGCCGCAGGTGGCGGGCGCAAGATGAGGTTGCAGAGGAGGCCTAGCTCCGCACAGGAAGTCCAGTCGTCAGACGCTTTCCTTGATCTCACTGGCAACAGTGCAGAATGCCCTACTTGATACACATGTACTGTATGACAGTTATTTACTTACTACATTAGTTACAGATGTTACCTACAGATTCATGTTTCATCATTGAGGTTGTCACCCAGATTAGAAAGAAAGACACCTTTACTTTCAGAGTAAATTCTGATTGAAAGCTTTCCAGTAGCAGCAAACAGTAAGGTTTGCCTGTACCCTTTATATTCCAGCCCGAAGTAAAACTACTTCACTAGGCCCCAGGCCATTATGCATGTGGATGTTGTTGACCAAAGAGGCCAACATCCAATGAAATGACCAAATAGCACTCTTAGATTCCTGCATCATGAATATCCTGGATATTTAAACTAATATGTCTCATTCAAGTCTGTGTACTTCCATATTTGATTTTAACATGTACATTATAACCTGCATAGTATTTTATTTAACTGAGATGAATGTCCAAATAGCATATAGGTCACAGAATGATAAGATTTGCAACTTAGGCCAATAATCAGTCATTTTAAGGATAACAAGTCAATATCTGAAAGCACTAGGGAGGTCTTTTTGCTCTTTACCTCATGTGTTTGATTTCATGCCAATACCCTGGGATCTCATTGTCCAGAGGACCAAGTTTATTTTGTAGATTTTTACTTCACTTTATGCTGATGAGGTACCAGCTTCATTGTATATGAAGATTATTTTTATCTATAAATGACATGTGTTGAAATTGCATTTCCTACTGTGGTATTTAGACAGGGGCCATCCATCATTTAAAATTTTTTTAACTTAAAATTACTTCTCTTTCTGTTTGAATGTCTTAGTCATTATTCAAAAGAGCAACACAAAACGTTATTTGTTCTAGTGCAAACTACTCATTAGACTAAAGTAGGATATTTTTTAAAGTTGAATCACTTTTGGTATTTTGGTATAAATATTTGTTATTTCTCAGTATATTTTTATTGGAAATTTTTTGTTTTGATCTCCTGGGAGAAATATATATTTTCTATATAAAAAATTTAAAATAATCATAAATTTAAATAAAAAGTAATGGTACAGTATAAAATCACAAGAGAATGTATATTATGAATGCTGTTGACACTTTATGAGATTATTTGAATTTTTATTAACTGTTACAAGATATAATTGAGTATAGAAAGACTAAAAACCTCAGTAAATTTGGAGGCAAACCTAAGTGTTACATAACTGAAATAAAAGCATTTTATAATTTAACAAGACTTTGGTTCAGTCTTTGGGCTCCTTCACCTCCGACTCTGGCTGCTGTTTCACACAGTGGCCCTGTTCCTGGCTGCTGACCCCATTGGGCCCTGTGAGCCTCCATTCCTAACACCTCTGGCAGTAGTAGGTGTGCTCCTCCCCCAGGCCACCTGGCACTGGTGCGGGGCCACACTTGGAGAACTGAGAAGATGGTCCCTTGTGTCATTTCCTGTGCTCTCTGGACCCTCCAGGTGGGCCCCAGCGGAGAAGGGTCTCTGTTTAAGCATGCCAACATAAAGCAGTTGGGGAGAATGATCAAAGTGGCTAGTAAACCTTGACCAGTGCTGCTCAAGTACCCTGAAGAAGGGGACAGTAGGATGATGAGTCCTGTCCTCTTGTGCCATGAACATAGCCAAGTGGGAGAGTTGCTGGAGGCTCCAGCCGAGGGCTGCGCAGGTTGCGAGAGGCTCTGGTCCACGTCTCACTGCAGCCAAGCTGCTGGCATGCTGGAGCCCAAGCATGTGTAGGAAGGCAGCTCTCGTTCTGACTTTCAGAGGCCTCCTGGGAGGCACTTCCACAACCAGTCACTAGAGTAACACCCTCCAGCCTTCTTTAGCTCCATCCTTCCCTCCCGAGTTCTCCAGCAGCACATTACATCAGGCACACCGCACGTCCATCCGCCCAGCTGTCCAGCCTCTGTTATTCACCCGCTCGTTGTTAAGCACACTGGCCTCTGCATAGCTGAAGGCACTGGCCAGTGGACAGGCACAGGCCCAGCTGTCTAGTGGGGTGCCGAAACTAGAATCAGCAGCGGACAAACAAGGAAAGAGTGTGTGGGCAACAGAGCTGTGTCTTGGTCCTTCCACGGCCTTCGTGGTGGACATCAGCTTCTGTGCCCTGAGCATGTGACAGCGCCACAGCCCAGCATAGTCCCTGCTTGTCCCAGGAAGGACCCTTCAGCCCTCGAGAATTGGTTAACTTAAGCATATTCAGTTTCAAGGCAATTTAGAAAGATTCCCGTGATAAAAGATTCAGACTTGGAGAAGAAAGAATTGAAAAAGTTATCAGTCAGCTACATCCCCAGAGGAACTTAAGCTGGGACAGAATAAAGTGTTCATCACCAACACCTTAAGTCAAAAAGCTTGGATATTTTTCAGTCCCAAACCAGAAAATAGCTACTGAAATAGTATGAAAATGTAAATCGTCCTTCAAAATTATAGTTATGAGTCTAAAAATAGGGAAAGAACAGACTTTTGGCTTTTAGATTGTTATGCAAAGGTTAGAAAGCAATAACGTTTTTATGTTTTGTTTTGCTTAATATTTTTTTAGTTCTCAGTGGACCTTTATTTTATTTATTTATATATGGTGCTGAGAATCGAACCCAATGCCTCTCACATACCAGGCAAGTGCTCTACCACTGAGCCACAACCCCAGCCCAGCAGAAGCGTTTTTTTAGAGCATTGTTAAGAATGAGCTGTACTGTACTAACTACTTCCTATGCTGTTTAGTCCTTCTGATGAACAGAACACCCAATGACCTGAAACTAAAGTTCCACTATTACCAGGACCCTGGAAGGCTACCTCCTGGGGTTTAGGGGCTTTGGGGTCCCTGTTTTCACTAGTGTGTTCCCTTCCAAGGAGACCCCAGGGTACGACATGCCACCATGGCCACTGAGCCAAGCGGAACCAACAGGAAGATGCCTTCCAAATACCCAGACCCCCAAAAGAAGGGGAGGGAAGCACATGTGCACGTCAGGTTCAGAACACGTGCTTGTCCTGCCGTGATCCAATCCAGGCAGAGCACTTTGAAAGTCTGTGCCGGCTGTCATGTGGCTGTTGGTTGAACTTGTGCTGCCCCTGGGTGGAGAGCCAACAACACACAGGCCAAAGGGATGACCGAGGATCCTGGCACTTGTTTGGGTACTCAGGAAGTTTCTAGAAGGCTTTCCCTCTCTGTTCCCCATTCATGGATCTCTAAAATGCCTACCAGAAAGTTTGCTGGAGTCATTTAATATGTAAAAAACAAATTATTGGGCTGGGATTGTGGCTCAGTGGTAGAGTACTTGCTTAGCATGTGTGAGGCACTGGGTTCAATTCTCAGCACCACGTATAGATAAAGTCCATTGACAGCTAAAAAATATTTTTAAAAAAAGATTTCTTGAAAATGTAATTCTTTAGCAATATCATTGAAATACCTTTAATAGCCTCCTGATTTTAGCTTCCCAGTGTAGAAGAAAGCCCTAAAATCAGGACTTGGCTTTTTTCAGTGCCTCATTTCTAAACTCTGCAGTGGCTGTCTGAGGAGGAGTCTCCAGCTGTCTGCATGGGTGTTTCAGACCAATGATGACCAGGGCTACTTGCTGCATAAATATAGGGTAATCCTGGGTTTTTAGTGTTCTGGTTAGGTGTCACAGTAAGTTTGCCAGGGATGTGCCACTTTACCAAGCAAGTTAGACTTGTTGATTTTTTTTTTAAATATCTTTATTTATTTTTATATGGTGCTGAGGATCGAACCCAGGGCCTCATGTATGTAAGGCAAGTGCTCTACCACTGAGCTACAATCCCAGCCCCGACTTGTTGATTTTTAAAGCTCTGAAAAGTGGTACTTTTTTTTCCCCTCCATGTCGTTATTTTGCATTTTTCTTTTCTCTGTGTTTTTAAAGCTGTTTAATTTTCATTTTGCTCTCCTATTCTGCTTTAAAATTTCTCTTTCTTAAAGTTCTGCCTATTTTTCAATAGTCTCACAATAAGTTTAAAAGTCAGATTACCTGTATCTTTTCTTTCACTGATTGCATTTTAAAATTTATTTTCTACCACCTTTCTAGGGTATTTGAAGTCTTCTTGGAGAATTCTTAGACTCAAATAATAAAAAATAGTAAAATTCTACAATGGATATGAGCTTCAAGATCATTTTCAGACATATTTAGTGTTTATGTGCCTATAGTTTTTGTATGTAAGAGTGTAAAATATGTAAGATAAGATGAAAAGTGATATTGAATAGAAGAACCAAGTTTATAACCACAAAAAATTAATTTCAATGTTGGGTGGGTTTAGGGAAGGCAAGAAATGAAATAACTGTAAGACACCATTGACCTTTAAATTGCAGTTCCAAAGGATCATGAATTTATTTATTTATTTATTTATTTTTGGTACTGGGGATTGAACTCAGGGGCACTTGACCACTGAGCCACATCCCCAGCCCTATTTTGTGTTTTATGTAGAGACAGGGTCTCACTGAGTTGCTTAGCGCCTCACCGTTGCTGAGGCTGGCTTTGAACTCGCGATCCTCCTGCCTCAGCCTCCCAAAGTGCTGGGATTACACAGGGTGCGCCACTGCGCCCGGCTCATGAATTTATCTTATGCTTAAAAATTCCTCTTCTTTTGTTATACAGTACCTTTCAAAATAGGGTTTTTGGAAAATAAATTAGAGAAAACATGTAACTTAGAATGTGGCCAGATAGTTTTTTAAGTGAAAACAAGGACACATTTTATATGGGTCATTTTCTTTTCACATGGCAAATGGAAGTTAGTATTTTACTCGATTTAGAGTCTGGAGCCAGGCAGCGTGGGGCAGGGTTCCTTTGGGATCAGAGCCCAGGCAGTGGTCCGTGTGCCTCTCAGAGGTGCGAGGCCAGAACTGGCAGAGCTGGAGTATCCTGAGGCCGGGCGGCCAGCCCTTGAGAAGGGGCCACCGCCCTGGGCCTCTAGCCCATCTGAAGAGGGGCAGTGATGGCCCACCTGTGGGGCTCCTAGGCTGACACAGGCGGGTGGCATGGAAGCTGCTGGAACGGGTCTGCCTGTGTTAAAGCGGGTAGGTGCATCCCCACCATCCGCCTGGGTTCTCCAGATTGTGCCTTTAAGCAGATGTGAATGCTTCTCAGGTCTTGGGAATCTGAAGGCCGCAGTTCCCTCCTTCCCAGGTGCTGGGGGAATTACAGGCGCATCTGTGTACACATTCTTATGTGCCTGGCGGGGGTGTGCCAAAACGTCAGCCATCCCTACACTTGCCTTCCAAGAGTAACCGGGTGAGGACGTGTTGTCAGTGTGCTTGGGATCTGTAAACAGTCCAACCGACACTGGCGAGTCTACAAGAGAAACAGGAAAGAGAAGGGCACCCGAGACGTCGACTCGGGAGGAAGGCCCAAGTGGTGCTCTCGGCCGATTGTGCGAGTGTGCTGCCCCGCTGGCAGTGTGACCCCGTGAGGCCTGTGAGCTCTTGTGTTGCAGCGTGGTTTGCCTGCTGTGCTTGCATGCTAACCTAAGTAGAAGACTAGCCTGTTTGCATGAGCCGGATGCTGCTCCCGACCAGAGGCGTGTGGGGAGGTGGCGCCTCCCCTGGCTGAGTTCCTCCCCGTCCTGCCTGGCCTCATCCACCATGGTACGTGTGTGACTCTGCCTTCATCCTTCATCTCACTAACCCCGCGAGCCACCGCTGGAGGGCACCGCGTGCCATTCACCCGAACCTGTCTCTCTCCTCTCTTCAGATATTAGGTTGAAAAAGCTCATTGATGAACGGGAATGCCTGCTGGAACAGGTAACGATCTTTTGATTACTTTAGCAGGGCACGTGACACCACGAGCCTTCCCATCCTAACATCCGTGCGCTCAGAAAACCCCTACATGCATCATGCCTGAAAAGAATCATGAGCCAAACCTTAGCTTGATTTTGTCCAAACAGAACACTGGAAGTCGTGCGAGGGTTGGGGAGGATGCCTCAGACCTGAAGCCACGGAACTGAACTGGGCATGTTCTACTGAACTGGTGCTTAAAATGCACGTTAGTGTGGAAGGCCGAGCACTGAGACCAGGACGTGGTCGCTGTGAGCGCCTCTCCTCTCGCTGGTGCTCGTCACCACACGTCAGCCTTGTGCTGGGTGATCAGTCCCTTCCGGCAGGCGTTTCTTTGTATGGCTGATAAGACTTGTTAACTGTGATTTATCTTCATTGCTCTCTCTGACCTCAAGAAATCCTGGGCACCGTCCTCACCATGTGCAGGACGGTTACTAAATTTTTCCACAACCACCTTCTAAGGAAACTCGGTTCCTCTAACTTTCCCTCAGAAGCTACTAACCAGATGCGTTTGCCTTACTTTTTACAATATTGTTGAACACTCTTTCAAGACAGGATAAAGCATCTGTGGTGGGAGGAGGCTCAGGGATCCTGTATCCTTTTAGAAACACGATCTGGGCTGGGGTGTGGCTCAGTGGTAGAGCACTTGGCTAGCATGGACGAAGCCCCAGGATCCACCCCCAGCAACACAAAAAATAAACTAACGTGGACTTCTAACATGTATCTGCTGTCATTCTGCACCGTGTCCTTGAACCAGCAGGCACTGTGGTCTGTGCTTGGCTAGAGGTGCGGGGGAGCAGGGCAGGTAGCCCCTAGACAACGACAGACCAGAGGTGACCATGACAAGCAGGGTGAGGCTCACCACTGGGCACCTGTGCAGCCGGCACTCCCCTGGCTGCCCTTCCCACCACCTGGTTCCTCTCTGTTCAAAAGGAAAGCTGTGCAGAGACCAGCTCCCTAAAGGCTGGCAAGCGCCTCTGCATAAACCTGCAGCTTGACTGGGTCCTTGACACGGTTTTGGGGGGGATTTAATTCCAGCACTACTGAACCTGAAGACACCAAGTGGCCCTGTCTGGCTTCTTGTGAATAAAGCAATGGTTAATGGCACACTAACTTGCCATCCACTGGCTGGTCCTGTGGGTGCTTTATGTACAGTCTCCTCCTGAGTCCCAGAGGAATTTCACCTTCAGAATGACTTTTCATCCAAGTTACAAAATAATTCGTGCCTGGAATTGTAAGGAAATCTCCTTTTCCATTCATTGTATGTCTACTATTTTCTGAGAAGAACACCTATTGGAAAAGGTTTTTATTTACTTACTGGAGTTGGTCTTGATGGAAGGAGAATCCCTCTGGTTAGTGGAGTGCAGGGTGGATTGTCAGTTTTTGCCACTGTCCTCTTCTGCTTAGTCACATCATCCCTATCTTCTGGGCACAGGGAGTACTCGGCCTCCAGGCCATGGCCTGCTGTGCTTCTGGGGGCTGGCTTTCACTTTATGTGTGCTCCCTTCTCATAGGGTGCAAATGCAGCAATTCAGTTCCCTTTGGAATAGAGAAATTAATACATTTTACTGGTGGGTGTTTTCAGATTAAGAAACTCAAAGGGCAACTGGAAGGGAGACAGAAGAACAGCAAGCAAGACAGCGTGCGACCTGAAGAAGCTGTCTTGGAAAACGGGACAGACATGCACGTCCTGGATCTACAGAGTAAATGTCAACTCCTGTGCAGAATACCCTCCTTAACATGTGCTGCCTTTAAGTTGTCATTGCAGAGAATGCCCAGTATCCCTCCCATCCACCCCCCAGCAGCCCTGAAAAGAGGCACAGAGGCATTTCTTTGTGGGCAGAGCAGAAATGTCCTTACCTTTCCCTCCAAGCCATGGAACAGAGCAGGCATCCCCAGAGGGGCATGTGGGCACCGAGGGGAACCATGAGTGCTCTGCTGGGCACCGTCTTTTAACCTGATTACAGGAAAGACAGGTATTTCTTTTGTCAGTAACTAGAGACAGGCTTACAGGAGATAAAACGTGCCTATCCGGCTTCCCCTCCCTACACCATTGTTTACCTGTCTGCTTGGCTCAGAGGTGGCTCTCGCCCAGGTCTCTTGCCCTCGCCAAGCAAAGGGCACAGAGGCACTTTCCCAGCCTGCGTTCATGCTGTGCCTTCTCTGATCCTAGGCTCTGATATATTGTGGAGCCACAGACCAGGACTTAGAAATTTGCAAGAGGATTGTAAGTAAGGGCTTGGTTCCCAGGAACTACTGTTTTAACATTTTCAATGCCCAAGATCTTAACAATTTTCCCTTCTCTTTTAACCTTTAGGGGATGCCAACAGACAGATCAGCGACCTCAAATTTAAACTTGCAAAATCTGAGCAAGAGATAACTGCATTAGAACAAAATGTACGTGAGCACTCCTTGAGCCGTCATGGGCGGTCTACCAGATGATTAACTGAAGTTTTGTTTACTAAAAATAGCACCTGAAAGGCTAAGGACACAACAGCAGAGGTTTTTAGAACCAAAAATGGTCCTGATGTGGGCAAATGAAGACGGCAAGTCTCTAGAGGTGTTTCTTGGAGAGAGAGCAAGAGCAAGGAAAGATGATTATTAGGATTTAGGTTGTCATATTGATCCTTTAGAAACACTGGTCAGTTGTAGAAGATAGCTAATGTGGCTCGGAAGTTTTTAAAAACTTTGTTCCTTTTAAAATAATTCAACACACTTAATGCTAATTTAACACACTTCATGCTGTTCCTCTGCCTTTCTCTGCTAGACAGGATAGTTCTCCCTGATGTCTAACTTGGGGTACTCCCACCTCCAGATGCTGGGCCCAAGGACAGTCTCTGTCCTGTCCAAGAGGATAAAACAGGCAATTTCCCCCTCCATTGTGAGCTCACCCCAGGGTTTTGTTTTGTTTTGTTTTGTTTTGTTGAAAACAAAACTCCATTTGAAACTCAAAAGGAGCCACACACACAGGAAGGGCCACTTGATGAAGCATGCTTTGAAGGCCACAGTAGTCACTGCGTGGCAGCATTTGCCCCCTTTGCCACCTGAAGTCTCCTGCACTCTTGCTCTGTCCTTCCCACCTCCCACCTGCCACCTCTGGGAGAGGTCAGCCCCCCGGGGCCAGGTGCTGGAGGGACCTTTGCTCTGTCTCAGCCTGTGGCTCTGTAGCAGGATGGAAGCCAGGGCAGCGGCAAGTCCTGAGGGGTTACTTGTGACAGCCGAGGCCAAGTGGTCCCTGCTGGGTCAGAACTGTGTCATTGTTTGAACCGATGGCTTGCTTGGCCAGACCCTGAGTCGTCATCTACCAGCCGTATCACTGCTGTTCGCAGGGTATATTCTCCATTTCATTAAATCACTCCCTTTGATCCTGAGAATAATAAAGCAATTAGACAAAGAAAACAGGCTTGTTGACTTACATGGATGGCTTTTCCCTCCTTTTCAGGTAATAAGGTTAGAGAGCCAAGTGTCACGTTATAAATCAGCTGCTGAAAATGCAGAAAAAATAGAAGATGAACTTAAGGCAGAAAAACGGAAACTCCAGAGAGAGGTAAATTTCCTAGACGGTCTTAGGGAAAGAGCGGTGTGACTATCCCTCTGGCGGGGTCATACAGGGAAGATTTACTTGGGTTAAATCTGCCATTAGGCTGTGCATGGCCAGCTGTCCCCAGCCATCCCAAGTGCCGTCGTCCTAACAAAGGTAATGGCAGTGCAGCCAGTCAGGAGCCTAGGGCCAGGTCCCTTGCTGGCCCTGACTGTCCAACCATCCAGTGAGCATCTTCCATGGGACCCATCCATAAATGTCGAGTTGATTAGTGAGATAAAGGAGCAGCCAGGCCATGTGTGCCTACATACTTTGAGTCCTATGGAGCAGGCCTGGGCAGGGGCAGAAGCCAGCACTGTCTGAAGTGCCCAGAGAGGCTGGATTGCCCACCGGCCACTTGCTGTGCTGCACGCTTTCTTTACCTTCCTGCAGACACTTAGCAAAGCTGTGCATCAGCCAGTGTTCCCAGCGGCTGCTGAGCTCGGGGCGTGTTGGGGTGCAGCACTGTTGAAGACTGTATCTTATTTGTTTAAATGTCCCAAGCACAGCTTTCTGTTTTCCACTGGCTGCTGACACTGCTCGGTCTCTGGGCCTCTCTGCTGCTGATTGCTTCTGCACTCACCCTCGGGTGACCTTGCCCTTCCTGTGTGGTATTTCATGAAGCTGCTTGATTTTAATTTGCAGGAATGCCCCAGGCCTGGCTAGGGGAAACTTCCCGCGGAGAGGGTTCCCTTCTGCCCCTGCTGGGGAGGTGGGAGGAGGTTCTGTCCCAGCACCCCACCACCCGACTTAAGGGTTCTGGGTAGGAAGCAGGGCCGCAGACTGTGTTCCCATAGACCACATCTCCATGCTCATGTGACTGCTGCGCCCTCCCTGGGGCATCTGCCCTCTGTTCGGCTGCCTGCTGGTCTTTCTGCTCAGTCCAGGTTCTGAGCCACAGCCAGTGTGGCCTCTTACCTTACTGTGTGGGTCTCTGGCCCCAAGCCATGGGGGCCACCTCCTCTGAGGCCTGGGCTTGCTCTGGTTTGTATGTTTTGCCTTGCCTCCCTGTGTGAGACCTTCAGGGTCCCCAGCAGTGCCCTGTCTGGGGACTAGTCTCAGAGGAGGAATTTTCCTGGTTACTCATGATGCCAGAACCGCAGCCTTGAGCCACCTTTTAAATTAAGAAGCACACAGACACATGGGCATTTTTAGGATTTCAGTAGGTAGTTGTGTTTCTTGGCAAGACTGGAACCTGGCCACACGGGACCCTGCGTGTTTGGAGGAAACGGGTTCCTCAGAGCTCACTGGCTCTCCTCCCTGTTTTTAGCTTCGCTCTGCACTGGATAAAACAGAAGAGCTTGAGGTGAGCAACGGCCACTTGGTGAAGCGTCTGGAAAAGATGAAAGCAAACAGGAGCGCGCTCTTGTCCCAGCAGTGAGCACCAGCCCCGAGTGGCCAGCCGCTGGCTGGGAGTGTGGCTGCGTGGGCTTTTCTCTGTACCACCTGGGAGTGCTGCTTCTTCCCCTGCCTCTGACAGAAGGGAGCCCCAGCAGCCACCAGATGCCTCTGTCTACAGACGCCTGACCTGGGCTAGGCCAACAGGTAGAACCTGCAGGTCATTCTAAGCACACTGGGCCTCTCAGGAGCTCAGGATCTGACGCACAGCAGCCTCAGTGCCACTCACAGTGGTGATCAAAGTCAGGCTTGCGGTGGGACTTGAGTTTTCTTTTCATGCATCTTGCTGAATGAAGGTTCAGGGGGACATTACTGCGGTAGGACTTCCTTCCGTGGCAGGACCTACGCTTTGAGCGCCTTCAGTAGTGTCTCTTAGTCCACGCTTCTCACACACACAACACTGTGGCACCACAAGCCATTACCAAGCAAAACTCTGGCTAGAGACAAGGGGATGGTCTAGACGTAAGTGACCTTAAGAAGACTCTTCACAGCGTCAGGTGAAGCTTTGCTAAGGGATTTTTGCATCAGTTCAGTCATAAGGATACTTTTTTCCAGGGTAATTAGGCAATAGCTTCACTGAAAACGACAGCTTTTCATTTGCATTATTTAATCCTTATATTTGGAATTGAAGTTGTTAACTTCTTTTTAAGAATGTGCTGTTAGAAAAATAAAAATTTAAATGTTAAAAGACTTGAGCTATGTGGTTTTCATTTTTCCCACTGAGAAAGAAGATCCCTTAGCTGATACTTGTTCTGTGTATTTGTGGTCACCTTTTTTTTTTTTTTAGTCTTTATAAGCACAGCAAACCAATTCTTTTCTTCTCCTGTTTAAAAAAAGAAAAAGATAGATTAATACAATCAGTGCACCTGGGATAAAAACTAAATGCGAGCGGTAGGAAGCCAGAGTAAAGACAGCTGTGATCTCAAGGGCAAAGCAGAACACTTAGCTGCTTGCTGAGTTTTAGTTACTCTGCACACGTCATGTTTCCTGTGTGACTAGTCAGAGAGGCCAGCTTTGGGATATTAGCAAGGGCAAACCAAGGCAGTATTATTCCAAACCATGCCTAGTGTCAACACCTGGAGGATGCTGGAGTGAGGGGTGAGTCGGGTGCGTGAGTGACATGCCCAGGGCAGTGCTGGGCCTCACACGGGTCTGTCCTCCAAGCACTGATGGATCAGGATGTACAAGGCTATATTTCATTGGACACCAGATGAACGTGTCTCCTTGTGCAGAGGATATTTGCTGTCACCCACTGGGGGCACACAGGTTGCAAGGTGCTGGGTGGGGGCTACCTGGCAAGGAGGAACCCACAGGCCAGATGGGCAAGCAGACTTGGCTAGAAGGTAGGCATACTGGCCTGCACTGCACATCCCCGAGACCAGGATAGAGAAAGGAAACTTGGCCAGAGTCTCTCCAGGACCCTCTCCCGACCCCCTCTAAGGTTTCTCCCACAGCATCTCAATACCCACACATTTAACCAGAAAAATATCTACAGAGCCACCAATAATGCTGAGAGTCACACACACATGGCACCTCGGCTGGCATTCTGATGCTTTTCCTCATTTTCATTCATTGACTTTTCATGAAACCCCCATGAGGGGGATGCTAGGAGCTTCGTATTCCAGCAGGGAAACAGCCTCGGACAGGTGACCTGTCCTGAAACCTCACAGCTGGCAAGTAGAGGCTGCAAAGTAGTGTCTCAGAGTTGTCGCACCTGCTCCGGGAAGATGGCGTTGTCCAGATGAGTGGCGCTGTGGAGGGAAACCTTTCCTTTTCCTCCCAACCAGTCCTTACAGAAACTCAGAATCAATGTCACACCCACTTCCTAATCCAGAGGAAGCTGAAGCACCATCTCAGATTCATCTCGTAGAGTAAAACTTCTCCTGCAGGTGTAGCTGCTGTAGAGATTTGTCGCTGGCTTTTTCCACCCATGACCCTGTTTCTCAGCCTCAGCGTGCCGACACCCTGAGCTGAGCCATTCTTGGTTGCTGGGGGAGGCTGCCCGTGTACTATTGGTTGTTGAGCAGCATCCTGGCCTCTACTCCCTAGGTGACAGTGGACTCCCCAGTGTGACCCCCAAAGAGTGTATCAATTGTTGCCAGATATCTTGGGTGGGGTGCAGAAGCAGCCCCACTGAGACCTGCCGCTCCAAGCTGAATTGTAAGATGGGAAAGGAAATGGGAAGGCGGGAAGCCTGCATTGGAACCGCTAGTGTCTGTTTCCTACAAATTGTTTATATTTTTGGAAATAAAATAGCATTTAGGACACAGCAGCTCACTCAAGAGACATCATAAATGGATAATATAAATGATGTTCAGAATTATAATGAGCTGGTTATTTTCCATTGTGTTTGTTTAACAGTCAAAATATCAACTAAAAAATCAAAAGTCACTTTTGATATTTTGAAATTACATTTTTATTTCTCAAACATGGATTTCTGGTTTCTACAGTGCTGAGCTCTAGGGAATACTGGACAAACACCTTCTTTAAGCAGGGTCTGTTCTCAAGGGAGAGGCGGGCCATAGCAGGCGGCCATGGGGTGGGTGGCACCAGCTAGTTCTGAATCGTCAACCTGGGCACAAGTGTCTGCCGTGTATCACTATGAGGCCCCTTCCAGGTGTGGTATGTGTGTACACACTCCTGTCTGGGTATTTGCAGGTAACAGAACTGATGTCTGTAACCCACCTGGCCCCTGCACCTACAGCCTCATGTGGGTAGCACTTGATTCATGGTGTTGAGGAGGCTCTGGGACTTCAGTGATGACCAAAAGGCCTGACAGCAACAGTTCTAGAGAAGGAAAAGCTTATTTGAGGGTCATAGTTTCTGAGGTCTCAGTCCATAGATGACCAGCTCCATTGCTGTGTACCCAAGGTAAGGCAGAACATCCTGGTTAAAAAGTGTGGTGGAGGAAAGTAGCTTAAGACTTACGTGGCCACCAGGAAGCAGAGAGAGATAGCTCCCTCCAAAAAATATAAACCCCAGGGCATATTCCCAGAGACTCACCTCCTCCAGCCACACCCGACCTGCCTAGCTACCACCCACTGAACCCCTATGGGTGGATGAATGCATTGATGAGGTAAAGGCCCTCCTAACCCAGTCACTTCACCTTGCATTGCTTTTGGGGAACATTTCATGCCTAGATCACAATAGGAGCTCTGCCTGAGAGCCTCTGGAACTAGATTTGCACCCAGTCACTCATGAACTACATAGTTGTCCCAGCCCTGTCCCTGCTGCCACACCCCCTGATGGCACTGCCTGTCTGCTCTCTGGTGTGTGTCTGTGTACAGCCAGCTCCCTGCCTTCCCCTTACTGGCTTCTTGTTCAGCCAGAGCAGCCCTAACCACCACTTTCTGGATGGCTCCTTTGTGGTCCCCAGGACCACTGAGTGCTCAGCAGCAAGAGCACCACAGACCTGGGGGGAGAGTGTGCATCTAGAAGCCTTGCCTCTACTCTGACTACGGCCCAGGAGGCTCCTATGCTGCACCTAGTGTGGGAGCACCTAATGGGGGAGGTTCTTTAGGTCTGTGTTTAGGCCACCCAGCCTCTAGGCACCACCACCACCAGGAGCCTGCAGACACTCACCAAGCTCCGCCTTCTGAGGACAACACCCTGCCTGACAGGCTCTGAATAATCACATTCCCTGGGCCTGCAAGGCCGAGTCCTCCCCACCTGAGCTCCTCTCTTCCCCCAGCGCCAGCATGGTGGCCCCAAGGAAAGGCCAGCTCTACTTTGTCACACTGGCCCACTCAAATTTTCTTAGCCAGTCTCAGCCAGGATGGAGTTTTACAGATACTAAGAGCAGTAGTTCTTCACCTACCATCGTTTTGCCAAGTGTAGTTTTAAGGTGATGTGACTTAATATTTCCATATCAAGAATATCAAATGCACTATCTTTTAAAAAATCTAGGTCTAAATTTTTTCAGATACCATTAAAAAAATTATTACTCCCTCCTCTAGTGGACCATTTGGGCAATCTTGAGGTAATATAAAAAGAGAAGCTCTCTGGTTTTGTTATACTCCCCCCCCAAAAAAAGGCAGAAAATTTGCCCTGAATACCAAGAGTTAGCACAACTGAGATTTAGGAAAGTAAAATGTGGGAGAATACACAAGTGAATGTATTAATATTGCAGCAGCAAGGGCATGTTTGAAAACAAGAGATGGGACTATCTAATTCAGATCAGCTTGTCTTCTCTCAAAAGAGAGACTCCCAGCAGCAATGACAGGACCACTGAGTCAGGAAGATGCAATTGCCAGCATGGGTTATATGCATTTATGTGTGTGTGTGTGTGAGAGAGAGATTGTTTTACACTAAATATCATCTAGTTGTATGTGTGTGTATTTCCATTTTACTAAAAATGATAATCATGCAGCGGCCTATGCCTGTAATCCCAGCAGCTCAGAAGGCTGAGGCAGGAGGATTGCGAGTTCAAATCCAGCCTCAGCAAAAGCAAGGAACTAAGCAACTCAGCAAGACCCTGTCTCTAAATAAAATACAAAATATGACTGGGGATGTGGCTCAATGGTTGAGTGCCCCTGAGTTTAATCCTGGTTACAACCCCCCCACCAAAAAAAGAATGATTGCAAATGTTCTGGAAGATAGCCTCTCTGGACTTTATTAAAATTTACTATCAATTAAGTACTTATTCAAGATCAAGGATGTAACAGTTTTATTCCAGTGGAGAAAGCAAGAATAAGCCTGTAGGTAGTGAGTGAGTAAGATTTTAGCTCATGGAAAGTGCTAAGGAAAGGATGAAAGCAGGTGGCGGGAGTCAGAGAGCTCTTGGGAGGATGGTCAGGAGTATGGGGTATGGTCAGAGTGTGGGTGGAGTCAGGGTGTGAGTGTGGTCAGGATGTGGGCATGGTCAGGGCGCAGAGTAAGGAGTGTGTGAGAGGTCTGCTGTAGTCATCAGGCCAGGGAAGGTTTCACAGAGTAGGTAACTTTGAACCTGCAACCTAAGGATGAAAAGGTCTTGGCTGTTGGAATGTCTACAGTAGTCCTGTCCAGTTGGGACATGATGTGAGCGACCTGTAATTAAAAATTTTATAGTAGCTACCTTTAAAAAAATTGCAGGTGTAGGCTGGGGTTGTGGCTCAGTGGCAGAGTGCTTGCCTCGCATGTGTGAGGCAATGGGCTCGATCCTCAGCACCACATAAAAATAAGTAAACAAATAAAGACACTGTGTCCATGTATATCTAAATATATTTAAAAAAAAATTGCAGGTGTAATTCTTTTTAATAATGTATTTTATTTAACCCAATTATCCAAATTATCACTTCACCAAGTACTATGCTCTTCAAATTACTGAGATATTTTACGTTCTTCATAGCCAATTTTCCAATCCATTATATACATATGTATTTGTAGCACATTTCAATTCAGATGCTGTTTCCATCTTTCTTAATCTGTTAGACTTCAGAAAATTTACAGTTGAAAAAGCAGATTCACATTCCTCAGTTGTTCCAAGCTATTTAAAAGTTTTCCAATATTAAATTGAATACCAAAAAATCACTTTCCTTCAATAATTGCACCCATGTTGATGAAACAGCTTCATCCTTTTTGAAAGAATTTATTTGACCTTAAAGCAAAAGTATATTAATTTCAAAACTACATCCAAGTTAAGTAAACTCATCAACTCTTTTGTTGATTCAGGATTATTAATACCAAATTCAAAAGGTTATGACATAAATTGAAAAGCAATTCTATGAATTTATCACTGTCAACAAAGTGTTCTGCAAATTTTTCTTTTAGTTTTTTGCAACTAATTACATAACTCTGTTGATTATAATTAAAATCTTAAATATATAGATTTGTATGTTAAAATCATTATTATTCCCAGGAGTAGTGACATATGCCTGTAATTCCAGCAACTCAAAAGGCTCAGACAGAAGGATTGCAAGTTCAAAACCAGCCTCAGCAACTTACCAAGGCCCTATGCAACTTAGTGAGACCCTGTCTCAAAATTAAAAATACAAAGAGCTGGGGATGTGGCTCAGTGGTTAAATGCCCCTGGGTTCAATACCTGATTCAAAAAAATCATTATTATTGATTTATAATTTGAAGTTTCCATTTTCATATAAACCCCTGTATGTATTTAGATGGTTTATACATAAACATCTTGGAGTTTCAAATTTAACTCATTTATATGTAATGTAACATCAGTGAGAAAAAATAAATCACGCTGCCAATTTTTTACTTATTGAATATTTAGCAAGCATTCTTTTTGTTTCAAGAAAATCTTGAACTGAACTTAACACAAAGTAAATCTTTGTAAAACTCTTGTGGCTGAACCAATAAGCACTGGCATAGAACACAAGATCATGAAAATTCATTTTCATAAACTGATTATTCATAGCATTTGCCTGTGTATTCTAATGATTTTATCAACTGTATCCATGACTTTTTTTATAGACTGCTTCAGAAAACTGAGCAAAAATATTGTCAACATGTATCATATAGTGAAACAAAGCACCAAAGGTATATTAGTTTCTCCTTCCGAAATGTCAGAATATCTGGAATTTTGATTCCCCATGTCTGGAGTACCTTTTTCTTATTTAATTTTATACCTAGCAGAAATTCTTCTTTGATAGTTGTAAAAGAGTTTAAAACATCCACACCATAAGTTCAATTTTTCAGGCCAATTAAATTGACATTTCTTTGTGCATTTGAAAGTCCTTTGAAACAACATGTACCCAAAGCATCATTTGGGTTCCTTTTCACATCAGTAGACCCATCTATAAGGAGAAGTACTTATAATTTTTTAAAAATTGAATTGATTGATCTTTGGCATTGTTAGAAAGTTCTTGTCTTACATAAGCAAGTGTTGTTGGCAAACTGAAGATTTTCCACTGTTTATGAAATATCTATTATTCTTTGTAACTAAAAATTTCTACTACTGATATACTGTCTTTTATAATCTATCTGAAAATAACTTTCTTTTTTGTACAAGATCCAAGCTATTTTATTGTTGGTCAAAGTTACAAAATCAGATTCTGTAAAACACTTAAAATTTTTTTTGGTTGTACTTCAGTTCTGAACTCAGGTGACTGATTTTGCCAGTTCTGTTTGTATTGTTGAAAAGACACTTCTTATGGATTTACTGTGTGTTATTTATTGCTCTGTGACAAACCAACCCCAAACTTAGCAGCTTAAACACATGTATTTATTATCTCAGGGTCAGGAATCTGGAAGTGATGTAGTTAGGTGGTTCTAGTCAGAGTCTCTCAGTAAAATTGTCAACCAGGAAAATCTATTGGGAGGCCCACCTGGGTCTGAAGATTCTTTCCAAGCCGGCTGGAGGCCTCAGTTACTCAGCACATGGACCTCTCCAGGGGCTGCTTAGGACCTGACAGCTTGGTTCCTCCAAAGGAGGGATCTGGAAGAGACAGGGACAGAGTGAATCAAATGGAGACAGAAACAAGCTGGAAGCAACATTTCAAGGTGGAAGGGAAGGAAATTACCTCCGTTTCTTGGAGGGAAGAGTATCAAAGAATGGGGCATTATTTATTTATTTATTTGTACTGGAGATTGAACCCAGGGTGCTCTACCACTGAGCTACACCCCAGCCCTTTTTAGTTTTTGATTTTGAGACAGTCTTATAAATTGCTGGGGCTGGCCTTGAATTTTTGATCCTCCTGCCTCAGCCTCCCAAGTTGTTGGTATTACAGGCCTGTGCCACTGCACCCAACAGAGATGTGATTTTCAAATCTTGAACCTGGACTTGCCTGACGGAGGTGGTAACTGGTAATAGGAGGAGACTAGAATATTTCAGCAGGGTTATGGAGAGGACAAGGGGCCAGCAAGGGTGTCAAGGAGGAAAGAAAGGAAACAGTATGAGCATATGAAACCCATCAACTTACAAAGCCAAGGTCTCTGATATAAACAAAACTCCTTGCTTCCCTTCTACGAGGGTCCCCACCAGCTCGTTCTTTCCAAACCCCCATTAAAACAAACACACCATTAGCCACACCACCCCCTCATCAGAGCCTTGGTGTTACTTGGACTCTTTCCTGACCTTCCTGCCCCTTAGCCCTACCAGTTCCACTTAGGAAAGATCCCACAAGCCAGCCTTTCCTCCACCAATACTACCCCCTCTTCTGGACCAGGCCATCATCACTGGCAACCTTGTCTTCCTGATCTCCATCTTCTTCCCACTTCCAAGCCACTGTACTGAACCTCTTTGAAAGTGTGATTCTGTCACTGCCTTCTCTACATTTGTAGTTATGTTTGATTTTTGCAATAACCCATTGTGGGTCCCCTTACTGCCTCCATGTTAGAAGGAAACTGAGGTGTGCACCTATGGTCCTAGCCACTCAGGAGGCTGAGGTGAACAATGCTTGAGGCCAAGAGTGCAAGGCCAGCCTGGAAACACAGTGGGAGCTTGTCTCAAAAAACAAACAAACAAACAAACAGAAGAACAGAAAAACATGCTGCTAAACAGAGGGTCCTAGAGTATTTCAATTCTGGCCACTGCTGGTGACCACTCCACCCCACCAAGAAGCCACCACCAGGGGCCTAGCTCTTAGAAGAGTTCTGGTACATGACACTCAGGAGATGAGAACTTCCCAAACTGGCTCCAGGTGCACCCCAGCTCCTCTGTATCACCACCCCTCGGTCACAGAGTAAGGTTCCATTCTTCTCCCACTGCAGAAGGGCCTGGGCTAACAGATTTGGGCATATGAGGTTCATCTCTGCTTGAGAGGACTGGACCTGGAGGGTCTTCAAGTGTGGCCACCTTAGCTTAATTCACTGAACCATGAATGCCTCACCCTCCTGTCCACCAAGATTCCCATGTTCCACCATCGTCCTCTCCTTCAGAGCCCTTCATGCTACTCTTTCAGGAGCCAATTATCCAGGTAAAGGAAGACAGTAGCAGGACTAATCCTCAGTCTTCCTTAAAATGAGAACAATATACTTGGCAAGTTACTGACTTCAGCACAGTCTTCAGAATTTTTTGTTTGGCTGAGAGAGATTACATGAAAGACTATTGAAATATACATGGTAAGAATAAGTACTATGGCCTGGGGTTGTGGCTCAGTGATAGAGCACTTGCCTGGCACTCTCAGCACCACATAAAAATAAAGTATATAATTTGATGTTTTTTAAAAAAAGTAAGTACTATGAAGACATAACTTTCTCCCAAGTTTGTAGATTTATTTAATGCACTTATGAAAATCACTTTGAGATACTGTTGGGGGTAATCACACAAAATTATTCTAATTGCCTTCTGGAAGTCAACATGTTAACTAGCTTAGATAATTCTGATTAAAGCTGGTGTGGTGGCAGTGAGCAGCCTGCGCCATCTATGCTGCATGTTACAAAGGTGCAAAGTGACAGGACAGTGGGTGCCCATCCTTGCTCACAGAGGAGCCTCTTGCTTCACCATATTTCCTGCTGCATTTCCTGAGGACGCCAGGGATGTGGCTTCCACATTTTCTACATGTAACAATGTCCAAATATTGAAAAGTTATAAGAGGAAGGGAGGAAGGAAGGAAGGAGGGAGGGAGGGAGGGAGGGAGGGAAGGAAGGAAGGAAGGAAGGAAGGAAGGAAGGAAGGAAGGAAGGAAGGAAGGAAGGAAGAGAGGGAAGGAGGGAAGGAGGGAGGGTGGAAGGGTGGGTGGATGGCAGGGAGGGAGGAAGGAAGGAAGTGCTAGGAATTCAACCAGAATGTGCATGCAACGCATGCCCTCCACGACTGAGCTGCGTCCCCCAAAAATAAATGTGTAAAAAATCAAATTGCAAAAGGCAAGTTAAAATGGTTTTTAATAATTATTCTGGATGGAGTAAAATCACTGCTAAAATCACTGGGGGGGGAAAGGTACACATTAATACACTTCATTAAAGTGTAAAGCTTCCCATCAAGATCAAATGAACTCCGCCAGGTCCGGTGGTGCACAACTGTAATCCCAGCAACTCGATAGACTGGGGCAGGAGGATCGCAAATTCAAGCCCAGCATGGACAATTTAGGGAGACTGTGCCTCAAATTTTTTAATTAATTAATTAATTAATTAATTAATTAGGGCTGGGGATTTAGGTGAGCAGTAGCGCACCCCTGGGTTCAATCCCCAGGACTGCAAAAAAAAAAAAAAAAAAAAAAAATCAGTAACCCCCATCTCCATGAGAAAAGTCCAACGCTGTAAAGCAACCCGGCAGGAAAAGCTGGATTGCAGGCTGCACATGGGACAGCGAGACACAGCCCGGGTTAGGGGAGCCCTGGGCGGGGAGACCAACCAACAGCTGTACGGACGGGCGAGGGCGAGGGAGACGCTGGAACCCAGGGGTGCACAAAGGCTGCTGAAGTCGCCGGTAGGAATGTTCCTTGCATCTGCAGCAACAGGGAACCTCGTGCCATCACCTGCTTCTTCCTGCCCTGCCTGCCACCCCGCGGTCCCTCTCGCGTGGTGGGCCAGTACAGCTTGCTTGCCCATAGCCCGGGACACACGTGAGGGCTGTGCCCAGCTGTCCAGGGCCCTGTCCCCAGGCGACAGATCATCCTGTTCCCTCACACCACCAATTCCAGTTGTCCTCCTGGAGTCTGAAATGTTGTGCCTCCAGAAGGAGGTGCCTCTTTCTGTTCTATTCCTAGGGTAGAAGGGATGAACAATGGAATGAGCATGTGACAGATTTCTGCCAGCACAGGAAAGAAATTTCTAAAAATTCTAACTCATTATCAAGTAACAATTTAATGCAACTTTATTAAAAAACAAAAAATGCTAAAGCCAAACCAGGCATAAAGGAATGCAAAAAAGAATCCACAATGAACAAAGTAATGCACAAAGAAATCTACCCACCAGCCAGGCGCAGTGTCACTCGCCTGTAGTCCCAGCAGCTCGGGAGGCTGAGACAGGAGGACCGCGAGTTCAAAGCCAGCCTCAGCAACTGCCACGCGCTAGCAAGTCAGGCAAACGCCTGCACCTCGCCCTCGCCTGCACCCTGCCCGTGAAGCTTCTAGAAGCCCAGCGCTCGACTCGAGGCTGGGCGGCAACGCCGTGTAGCCCCTACGGGGGAGGACGCCAGGCGGTTTGGCTTCTGCCCATAGAGCGCGCAATCCCTCGAGGGTGTTGAGCAGCGAGGCACAAAAGCTGGCCGCCCAGCCCTTCTAGCTCCCGCACGAGGGCGGAAGCCAAGTCGGCGGTTTCCTTCCCGCTCTTTCGAGCCCGCACACTCGGCCAATCACGGCGCCGCCGTGTTCGCGCCGACCAATAGCAGGGCGCTTTGTCCAGCGGTGGGCGGGCCGCCGGCGGCCGTTACCCAACAGGCACCGCGGCTGTGCTCCGAAGGCGCTAGTGCTGAGGCGGTAGCCGAAGGCGGACGCCGCACGTGTGGCGGCCACGGCCGGGTTGGAGGTGCGACGGGCCTGGGCGCGGGACGAGCTAGGGGCCGCCGGGCGTGCGCGCCGTGTGGGCGGGGGGCCGGGCACGTCGTGGCTCCCGAGAGCGCAGAGGCGACGCCGGCCGGTGAGCCGGGAAACCGCCGGTCCCAGAGGGCGCCAGGTGGGCGACGCGGGCGCCCGCGACGGGGACGGGCTGTGCGGCAGCGGGAGCAGAAGCGGGAGGCGCCGGGCCGGCGGTGCCGCAGGGGTCGGCGGGGCGGGAGGACGCGGCCGCCGCCCGCTTTCCGCACCGACGGCTGGAAACGCGCGCGTCTCGGTGGAGGGGCGGCGAAGCCCGCGGGCAGGCACCGCTGTCACCCGCACACGGTGGAGACCGCTCGACTCGTGCGTGAGAATGGCCCTGTCATCATTTTAACGGTGGAACACGGTCAGTCTTTGCAAGTTTGCTAGGCAGAAATCCACCCGTTCTAAGTTGCATGTTGGTGATACTAAGGTGATTTTTTTTTGGCGCCCTGGATTGAACTCAGGCGCATGACCACAGCGCCACCTCCCCGGTCCTCTTTTATATTTTATGTAGAGACGGTCTCGCAGAGGTGCTGAGGCTGGCCTTGCAATCCTCCTGCCCCCGAGCTGCTGGGATTCCGGGCATACACTGGCACGCCTGGCTTATTCATTTTTTAAAAGTATCTTTTAGTTATAGATGGACGCAATGCCTTTGTTTTGTTTATTTTTATTGTTTTCAACGTGGTGCTGAAGATCGAACCCAGTGCCTCACGTGTGCGAGGCAAGCGCTCTGCCACTGAGCCCCGGCCCCAACCCCGGCTTACTCATCTTTTAATATGGAGTGTGCGGTTTTTTTGTCTTTGTTTTCTGCTGTAGTGGGGATCAAGCCAGGACCTCCAGGATGCTAGACAAGTACTCCACCGCTAAGGGACATCCCCAGCCATTTTTTAAGACTCATTTCAGTTTATTTTTATGCTGGGGATTGAACTCAGGCCCTTGCACTTTCTAGGCAAGCGCTGTTCTACCAAGCTACATTCCCCAGCCTTTTTCATTTTTCGAGACATTTCACTAAATTGCTCGGGGTGACCTCAGAGCTGTAATTCCCCTGCCTCAGTTTGTAGAGTAGCCCAGATTACAGGCCTTTGCCACTGCTTCAGGCATTGGTTGATGACAAGAATATGTTTTAAGAAATGTGTTTAGTCAACTTCATTGTTTGGACATCATTGAGTATATTTATATGACCGCATTAGTAGGTGATACCTTATGGAACTACCATGATGTTAATGTGGTCTGTTGTTGACCAAAATGTTGTTATGCAGCACATGACTGTGATTCTTAGAGTCATATGAATTACCCAGTCCCAATTTGTGTGTGTTTCTTTAGATATATGTTAATTTGCAGGAATAGTTTATGCAATATATCTATTACCCCCTTGTCTAAAATTATTTTTCCTTAGTTTATCAGTTCATTTTGTTCATGGTTTTAGTTAGTTTTAAATTCTTACTGCCCCCATCATCTTATTTCTTTTCCTTCACAGAAAAAAATTTTGGATCAATTATGTGTACTCATTTTCACCAGTTCTTTTCTTGTTAATCTACTTACTCCAAACAGGCATTCACCTCCATCATTTGACCAAATCAGTTTTGTAGGTTATAAAGGACCTCTATTGCTAGATTCAGTTCAGAGTGAGCCCTCATCTCATTGTTTTAATTATCCCCACCTTCTTCAACAGCCTTTTCACTTGTCTCCCAGTGTACCATATCTATACCTACTGGTTTTTCTCTCAGTCGCCTTTGTTCTTTTCAGCTTTTTTCAACTATGGAAAGCCTCAGCACCTAATTCTTGAGTCTTGTCTTTGTTTCTTTTTTCGTTAGCAGATGCTTACATTCAGGCTCATAGATTTAAATCTCTATTTTGATGACTCCCAAATATATCACTAGATTAGTATTATCCAGAAGAAACATATGCAAACAATGTGTGATTTTTAATTTTTTAGTAGGCATATTAACAAAGGAAAAATATATAGGTAAAATTAGTTTTAGTGTTTCATTTAACTCAATATATGTATTCAGATAAAAATATGTTAATGAGATTTTGGTTTTTTCATATTAAGTCTTCAAAATCTGGTATATGATTTACACTTACAGCACATCTCAATTTATATTTGCCCATTTCAAGTACTCGTTAACCACATGAGGCTGCCGGACAGTACAGCTCTAGATAATCTCCAGACCTCTATCTCTATTTGAATTCCTAATAAATATCTCAGAATTAGCATGTGTAAAACTCTAGGGAGGTATTATTGATTCTGTTTTGTCATATTCCTTTCCATTCCAACAAAACAAATCCTCTCAGTCCCAACTTCAGTAGATCCATATCTAATCACTCAACCTTCCCTGCTGTAGTCACTCTGCTCCCAGCCATCACCATCTCTTGCCCAGATTATTACAGAAGCCGCCTGGCTGGCTAGATATCTGCATGGCTATTTCCCTCTGTTTCTTTAGTTATTTTTTTCCAAGTCTCGCTACAGAGAGTATTTTTTGGCTACCATATTTCAAGTGCACACCCCTCCTCCATACACTTGAAATATGTACCCAGGTAAATCAGTATTCCCTCATCCCTTGCATGCTTTGCTTTTCTCCATTGCATTTTTATCATCTAACATACTATATATTTTACTTACTAATTTATTTCTTGTGTCCTGCCTTAAGGATTAGTGCCATAGGGCAAAATTATTTCACTGTTTGCTAGCTCATCCTGGTACGTGGTAGGCATTCAGAGATGCTGAGAGACATTATTGTTCCTGCTGCTATTGATGTACTGTTATTTCTTACATTAGGTTTTTTTTTTTTTTTTTTTTTTTTTTTTGGTACCAGGGATTGAACTCAGGGGCACTGAACCACTGAGCCACATCCGCAGCCCTATTTTGTGTTTTATGTAGAGACAGGGTCTCACTGAGTTGCTTAGCGCCTCGCCGTTGCTGAGGCTGGCTTTGAACTCGCGATTCTCCTGTCTCAGCCTCCCAAAGTGCAGGGATTACAGACATGCGCCACCACGCCTGGCTTCTTACATTAGGTTTGAAG
Organism: Geosciurus inauris; assembly: GCA_004024805.1. Lineage (NCBI taxonomy): Eukaryota > Metazoa > Chordata > Mammalia > Rodentia > Sciuridae > Geosciurus > Geosciurus inauris. The sequence goes on along the minus strand of PVHX01003691.1, from coordinate 97,989 downwards.
ATTGCCTGTCACCATTTCTCTGTGGTCCAAGAAGGTTTGAAAAAAATTGATACAGGCTGTATCTTCAGCCTTTGAAAATTTTCCTGTGGCTAGTTCTCTGTTAACCTATTTGAGTCTTTTTGAAATCTTTTCATAGAAATATGCCTGTTTTTATTGCTGTAAAATGATCCATCAAAGATCATTAGTATAGATATACTAATATTAGTATATCTAGTATTAGATTAGTAATAGTATTAGATCATATTAGTATATCTAGTATTAGATCATTAGTGCTAGTATTAGATCATCAAAGATATAGTATATGTGGCAATCTCAAATTTTTTTAAAAAGTGCCTCTTTATCTCTTGTTAAGATATTGCTTTTCTTGATTTAAAAAAAAAATTTTTTTTTAAGAAATGGATTCTCACTGTGTTGCCAGGCTGGCCCCAACCTCCTGGGCTTAAGTGATCCTCCTGCCTCTAACTCCCCAGTTACTGGCATTACAGGTGTGTTCCACCATTCCTGGCAAGATGCTCCTTTTTTAGTTGCTAAATTTTGCTTCAGTTCTTAGATTTGTCTGATATTTATCTACTTTTGTTCATCTTTTCAGAGAACAGGTCTTGATTTTAGTTATTTTTACTATTGTTAAATTGATTGTTCTGCTTTTCTCCTAAATCTATCATCACCCTTTTTGGTTTCTCTTTAATTCTTTTCTGAGTTCTTCTTTTGAATGTATTTTTTTAGTTACAGACAGACACAGTACCTTTCATTTATCTTATTTATTTTTTAAAATTTTTTTAGTTGTGGATGGACAAAATACCTTTATTTATTTTTATGTGGTGCTGAAGATCAAACCCAGTGCCTCACACATGCTAGGTGTATACTCTACCACTGAGCCACAACCTCAGCCTCTCTTTTCTGAATTCTTCAGAGTACTGCTTAATTCATTTATTTCCAGTTTTATTTAATAATAAGCATCTAAAGCTGTGACTTTTTGCCTATAACTCTGACTGTGTCCTGTGGGTTTTGGTATCTATATTCCTATTGTCAGGTTTTCAAGTATAAAAGTCGACGCTGCTTATTAAGTAGCACAGTTAGGATTCAGAGTTAGACAGTATGTCTCTCTGGAATGAGATTTTCTGCTCTCTATTCTAATTATAGAACATACAGAGTGAACTTAGATGATTTTTTTCAAGATCATTGAAATAGTTCATAAAAATAGTTTATAATTACAACATAATCAGTTATTCCCCCTGCCAGATTTATTGGATTCTGTTGAAAACACTTCACAGGATGTGAACAGTAAAGACAAGTAGGAGCCAGAGGCTCAAAATGATTTTGTGGTTTCATTAGACACTTATTCTTCTGATCTTCTCTGAGATCACTCGTGTGCTTTTAGGTATTTTGGTTTCTCTACTAGTGACCAATTTGTGCTTCCTCATGTATAGCTGAGTTCAAAAACAACTTTATTGAGGTATATTTTACTCATTTCAATGACTTTTAGTAACTTTAACAATGGTGTGATCACATCATAAATCAGTTCTAGAACATTTTCATTGCTTCAGTAAGATTGTTTATGCCCATTTATAGTTAGCTCTCATCTTACCTCCTACTCGAGGAAGCCACTAATCTGCTTTGTTTCTCTAAATTTGCTTTATCTGGACATTTTATTTAAATGGAATCATGCAATATGTGGTCTCTTGTGCCCTGCTTATCTCATTTAGCACAATGTTTTTGAGATTAATACATGAAGATAGCATGTATTGGTAGTTTGATCCTTTTTATTGATGGAAGATACTCTGTTGTGTGAATGTATCATTGTTTTAGTTAGCTTTTCTGCTGCTGTGACCAAAAGAGCTGACAAGAAGAATTTTGCAGTAGGAAAAGTTTATTTGGAAGCTCACAGTTTTAGAGTTCTCAGTCCACAGAAGGCTGACTCCATCCCTTGGGTTCTGAGGTGAGGCAGAACATCATAGCAGAAGTATGTGGCAAAAGAAAGCAGATGGGGACAAGGCACCAGGAAGCAGAGAGATGGAGCCACTCTCATCAAGGACAAAGTATAAACCCCAAGGACATGTTCTCATCAACCCAGTTCCTCCAGCCACACCTGACCTGCTTACAGTTACCACCCAGTTTATCCCTATCCCAGGTTGAATGGCACTGATTAGGTTAAAACTAATGACCCGATCATTTCTCCTCTAAGCTTTCTTGCATTGTCATACACGAGTTTTGGGGGGACGCCTAATATCTAAACCATAAAAACCATGTCGATGACTTTTAACAAGTGTACAGTTTATTTTGGAAGCATTTTTATCTAGGCTTGACATAAATGATCTCATTATAGTCTTTAAGACTTTTTGTGATTTTTTTTGATAACCTTTATTTTTTATGTTTCTTGTAAATTTTATTAGACCATCTTGGCTTTTTTATGTAGCTATTCACACTTTTAAAAAGTTATTCAATCGTTCTAACATTGTTAACCCTGTGAATTAGAATCTTTGACTACATCTGCTACTTTGTTAAGTTTTTCCTGTATTTCTAATAATTGTTTTTTATTATAACTGAGTATCATAATAATTTAATATTTTTACTTCTAGCATATACATCCTTGAATGATGCAGGCCACTGCACTGATGGAGACAGCTTCTGGCAAAATCTACCACAATAGTGGAGGAAGCCTCCAAAAAGGTAAGGGTCTAGGCTGGTTGTCTTTGGGTGGGAAGGAGTGTTAAGTGTGATTGTACCAGATAGCCTCCTCCACTGTGGCTGCTTTCTAACCCTTCCTCCAGTAAGCTGTTTCTAACTTGGCAGATTCCCCCAGGTGATTTTGGTGGAAGTCTAGGCAGGACTTTTCAGGAAAACAGGATATATGGAAGAGAAAGTGACTGAGAAGAGAAGGTTTTTGTCTAGCCAGGCTTTCAAAATTGCTAGTGGGTATAGTTGCTTCACAGTAGTACATAGAGAGTGGATAAGTTGACTTCTCTGCCCAAAATGTTGTATATGTTTTGTCTTCCCATAAATCTGAAATTTCTTTTTCTGGTATAATGATAGAAGAGAAAATAAGAAATAGCAAGAGCATAAAAAGTAAAATAACCAAACATAATTATGAGTATATATGGTATAAATCAAGAAGTGATATTCTAAATTAAAAATCTCATCCTACATTGTTCATAACACACACTTAGAAAAGAAATATTTAAAACAGGAAAAAACAAGAAACAAATGAACTTAGAAATTTGAGGTAATACAATTAACAGAGTATAACCCATATGTACAACATTGTAAGAAAGTAAAGCAATCATTTTAAAGTGATAGTTACATTATAAAATGAAGGTATCTGTCATGAACAGTAGTGAAACAAACAGTACTCTTTATATTCATATATTAAATGCTAGAAACCTAGGGAAAGGCTGGTATACATTAGATACAATAATGGTTCTCTTTCTTTCCTTGTAAATCCAGTAGGATGTTTCATGCAGTTCAAAATATTCTTCAAAAATATGAATGTAAAAATTTTAATGTGGGAAAGAGAATGTAAAAGAAATATTAAAAATAAAGTAGGAAATTTAACCTACCATATTCTTTAATAATTAAAATGGTATGATACTGTTGTATAAAAAAGGTTAAGAAAATTTAACCTAACATATAAAAATATCTATGATGCTCTAATACCTAAAACAGTATATAACTGTTATACCAAAAAAAAAGTTAATAAATCTTAGAGTAATGTTGAAGCACGTTGTAGATGATTGGTAAGTCACAAAATCAGTTTAGCTGATTGTGATTAGCCTTTATTTTTTAATGAAAGAAACAAAATACCAGAGTGCATTAAACACAGAGTGTTGCTTTGTAAAATTTTTGTTTCACACATATACGTGTGTGTGTGTGTTGTGTTGTTAGTTAGCAATATAAAATGTGCTTCCAGTTGTCTTAGTGAAAAAGAAAAGAAGGGAAAACCACTGATATTTTTCTTCATCTTGCCACCACTTCTACATAACTAGCAAGTCAGGTTGCTTGTGAAACTTTTCTACCAGTTACTTCTGCACTCTTGGTCTACCTACCTTTACTCTTCTCCCTCAAGCTTTATTCCTACTGTGCTGGAAATGTCTTCAACTCTGTCAGTCATATAACTACCCTTTTAAGATGCTTTCAGTGATCTTCCTTTGCCTTAGAATGGGAGCCAAAAATACATTTAGCACAGCATGAAAGAATTCTCAGTTCACAGTTCCTATGACTCTCGTGGAGTTCCTTCACTTCAGGCCAGCTGATTTACAATTTCTTGAAAATTTCATGTTCTTTTACACAGCAAACTGTACTCACTGTTGGATTTGCCTAAGATTATTTTGTCTGTATCATTTCAAACCTTTTTTTTTTCTTTTTTCTTGTTTGGTACAAGAAATTGAACCCAGCCGCATCCTAGCCCTTTTATTTTTTATTTTGAAACAGGATTTTGTTAAGTTGCTTAAGGCCTGCCAAATTGCTGAGGCTGGCCTTGAACTTCAGATCCTCCTTTCTCAGCTTTCTGAGTCACTGGGATTATAGGCATGTGCCACCACAGCCTGCTCAAAACACTTTTAAAATGTAAAGTTTCTCTGAAGTCTAATCCTTTCTTCTCAAGTGTATCTGCTCTGTTAACTCTTATTGGTACTTTAAACTATTGCATTTTTATATGCTTATCTGTGACCCTTATGAAAGCCGTTAATATGAGGGCAGCACCTCTATCTGCTTTTCCTTTTATAAGATACTCAGGACTGGCACCAGGAGGCACCCAAAAATTTATTAAATAATTTTATGAGAAAAAGTTTTTAATTGGACTGGTCCACAAACAGTGGCTGCCCCATAAATAGAAAACTCCTTCCCAGGTAAAGAATTCAAGGAGAATGATGGCTCCTCTCTTGGCTTGAATTGTCTTAACAAAATATCCAAGTGGCAGAAATATCTTTTCTCATAGATGTGGGTGCTAGAAGTTTGAGATCAGAGTGTCAGCATGGGCAGGTTCTGATGAGGCTTCTCTTCTTGGCTTGAAGATGATGGTATTCTTACGGTATCCTCACATAACATGTGTTCTCGTGTGAAAGAAAGAGGAAGTAAACTCTCTGTTGTCTCTTAAAAGGACAGTAATCCTATCATGAAGGTATTGCCCTCATCTAAATCTGGTCACCTCCATAGGTCCCATCTTCGAATACCACCACACTGGGGATTGGAGTTCAGTTTATATCAACTTCCCATAGAGTTATGTGTCATGGATGATACAAAAAGTATTCCTGCTCTGAGAAGAGCCTGGACCAAATCACATTCAAGGTTCTTCCTAGTGTTTAGATTCAGTAATGTTTCTGTTAACATTTTTTTCTTCTTTTTTTGACAGATATATCTTCTAATTCTAAGAAAGAAAATTCATTATTTTCTCCCAATGGTTGTAATAAAGTCAAATCTACTCTTCCTGAAGATGAGTGGAATACACTAAAGCAAGTAGATAACAAGGAAATCAGCAGTATTGACAAAACAGATTTATTGGAGCCATATTTTTCAGCAAGTCAAGATACCAATATAGAGAGTACTCACTCCCAGTCAAGTGAGTTTGAAGACAGTATTGACTACGCTTTTTTGAATGAGACATACTCTATACTTTATTCAGAGTCAAAGCTAAATGAAAATCTTGCTCTTTTAAATTCAGAATTAGATCCTGAAAAGCAAAAAAGAGAAGAGATATTTTTTGATATTTTGGAGCATCAAGGTAAGAAGACTATTGGCTTGGAAAAAATCTCCAAGATTTCAGATGATGACTATAAAGAAACTGCTGAAGATATGCAAAAGTATGATATAGATGAAGACTCACAGCAGGAATATCACAGCGCAGAAGAACAAGAATATATAAGTAACCATTTATCTTTTGATGGAGCCAAAACATTAAGTATATCTAATCTGGAAGTTGTTGAATTAAGAAATTCAGGTTATGAAGTTAAATGTGTTAGTAATATAGAAGATAATCATGTTAAGTTTGAAAGTAGTTCTATTATTTCTTTGGATTCACTTAATGTTTTTGCACAAGAATATTCACCTCATGTCTCTAAATTTCAGAATTCTGTCATGATAAAAGAAAATCATGAACCAAAGCATGAAAAGTGGAAGGAACAAGAGACTAGTTTAATGTACCACACAGTATTTGATGATATTGTACAAAGTAGCAATTCTCTTGGAAACCAAGAATCTCAACCTAAAAGTGGTTTCTTGAATCCTCAGAAAGCACTCAAAACTAAGATTTATACTGAAAAAATGAAATCTCAAATACCTGAAAGTAAAAGTTTTTGTGGAAATACAATTGTTGAGAACAAAGTATCACAGCATCTTGAAAATTCTACCATGTTACCTCAGAACAAAGCTTTAGAGTCATTACTCCAGTCGTGTAAAGGTTGCCAGACTTCCTGGGCCTCTGTTTTTGATGACTCAGTTATTTCTGCCTGTGGATATTCGCATTATAAAAGCCTGCAAAGCACCCCTGACCCAGCCTTGGGTTTCTCTGTTACGCTACCAAGGATTGCAGTCAAAGATAATCAGACAGTGGAAAAGGATAGCTCCCTAACAGTTGTTAACAGCAGTACCTCAAATAAAATATGCTCTTATGATAGGAAAGGAACATGTCCCAAATCAGTGTCAGATGCATCAAGTTTTACAGTCACAGTTAATCAGACAGTGGATGTTAGCACTGATTTTAGGGCTTGTTTCACAACCAGCAGGGCAACAAGTGCAAGATCTCCTGTAGTATCTACATCAAGCAACACAGAGATAACAATGATGAATAAACAACGGCCTGGTGGATGGCAGAGTGGAAAACAAACAAGTGTGGCTTGTAATACAGACTGGTCATGCAGTCAAGATTGTGTAGACACACAGGTGGTTTTGACAAAAGGTTCAGGAAGATCTCTCTCAGTTGATGGTTTAAAACCAAATGGAAATTTCCTAATTAAGGTAAAATTAGTATGATAACAAAATTTTACTTTATGAATTTTACCTTATAAAGCATGTGCTAATATAAATGTTTGTGGTCGATTATGTTATATTGAGGCCTTTGGGAAAAAATGTGAAGGGAATGGGTACATAGATTGGCCCTGGCTCTATCCTCTGGGGGTAGCTATTGCCAAAAAGACCTTTTGAACTTTAGTTTTACATTTTACCAGTTTGGAACTCCAGAGATAACAAGTTGTTTTTCATCTTTGTAATTTAATTTTAAATTATGTTTTTAGGATTCCATGGATTTAAGAAAAACATTGGATATCGTAGACTTAAAGAAACATCCTGAGAGGTAGGTCAGATGTATAAACTTGCACACTTAACGTGAGAAAAGTCTAAAACGCTTCTTGCTTTCTGTGTAGCGTACTTAACCATATAGAATTGTATCTAAAGGGGACTTTAAGAAATTACCTGCCTCAGTCATTTTTCTGTCTTTCAGTAAATAAATGTTGAAACAGTGTGAGATATTAAAGCCCTTTACTTAATGAGATTTTAGTCTCAATAGTTCTTTCCAAAACTCATTGTTTCTTGTGTTTCCTTATTCAAACAAAATCCACATTGATTTAATTTTCCAGGTTTTTATTCCCCTTCAGACCAAAACAAAATAGCACCTTTTGAATCATGTCATGCATTTAAAGACATTAATAGATACTCACTGAAGTATTTTAATCTTAATTCATCATATAATTACTTTGCACTTACTGCTTATAATTCAGAACACAATGGAGAATCAGGAAGTGGGATGGGAGGAAAAAAAGCCAAATTAGTTACCGTGCTCTGAAGTCATTTAATTTTTCCTTCACCCATTCTTCATTCTTCTAATGAGTTTAATGTGTCTCAATTCTATAAAATTAAATACAAGAATTAGCTTCCAGAACAGCTGGAAGTGGCAACTAGTAATGAAAGAAAACCTGTGAAAACTGTCAGCATTTTTAAAAAGGTAGTGTAGTGACTTTGAACTTTTTGGTTTGATATCACAGTAAACTATTTGCTTATATTAATGATCCTTAACTGCTAAGAAAAGTATACATTGTGTTTATTTTCTATTAAAGTAATAGATTTAAGAACAATTTCAATCCAGAATGCTCATAACTTTTAAAAAATCTTGGCCAAAACTTGATATAGGTTGGGGGAGGGGAGAAATCTCTTGATTCTGGATGAGTGAAGTCATGGTCTTAGGTCGGAACCTTTGTTTGGTAAGAGAAAGTAAAAATTTGCAAATTGTTTACTTCCTTGATTCTGAGAATATATTTAGCTTTGACTCTTGATATCCTTGTTTTTGTTCCTGTAGCTTCTCTGTCTTTAGTAGGAATTATTTAAAACTTGACAAGGAAATGTAAAATCTGTTTCTAGGGGCATGTAATTACTGTAGAGAAATGGAATCTTATCTGGTTCTGTCTTTTGTTTTAAAGGGAATTTCAACTTTCTAAAGAGATGGAGAAGAATTTGCCCTCAAAGTGCTGTCAGAATATAATGCAGAGAGCCATAAAAGCAGAGATGCACCTTTTAAATGTTCACTATCAGATGTGTCATCACCATTGTTGTGACATTTACAAACTTGTAATGGAAAATAGAGAAGGATTAAATAGGTGTTTATTAATTTTAAGTTTGTATTTTCTTAGAAATTTATCACTAGCTTTAAGTTTATTCTAGAAGATTTATTTTTCATTTGGAAGGGCAAAATAAGGGGTAGATTCTAACTAGGTTTATTAGCTATCTTAGGGGTAACAGGCAATTTAAAAATAATACTTTTGAGTTTTATGGAGGGGCAACAGTGCATTGTTGGAATGATGAATCCAGGGGAAAGATAGATTCAGTGTTTCTTTATGAATTCCAAGTAAGGATGCAGTCAGTGAGAGGATTTTGTGTGCTATTGTACCACGTTCTCCAATTTATCTATCAAGGGAAGGGTTGTAGCTGGGTGTGGTGGCGAACGTCTAATCCCAGCACTTTGAGAGGCTGAGACAGGAGAATGGCAAGTTCAAAGCCAGCCTCAGCAATGGTGAGGTGCTAAGCAACTCAGTGAGACTCTGTCTCTGTATAAAACACAAAGTAGAACTGAGGATGTGGCTCAGTGGTTGAGTGCCCCTGAGTTCACTCCCCAGTACCAAAAAAAAAAAACAGGGAAGGGTTGCTTGTACAAACCCTAGAAAAAAACACATCTAGCTAGGCATGATTGTAGACACCTGTAATCCCAGCAGCTCAGGAGCCTGAGACAGGAGGATTATAAGGTCAGAGCCAACCTCCACAATTTAGCAAGACCTCTAAGAAACTTAAAACCCTGTCTCAAAATAAAAAGGGCTAGGAATATGCCTCCGAGTGCCCCTGGGCTTAATCCATGGTGGAAGAAAAAACACACCTATTCATTTTTTTTTCACTCAACAGTTAAAATTTAAAATCTAGTAGAGTTAGTCAAGCATGGATTATTGGGATTGTAGAGAAGGGTAACCATATTGCCAGAATCATAGACAAACCCCTGATTATCGAAATTGTACCACAAGTGGCCACTCAAAATGTGAATCCACACCTAGTGCCACCTCCTAATGTAGGCAGAAATAGCTATTTGGCTTTGTTTTTAAATAGATCTATTTCCTTTATCATCACTCCAATTAAAGACTATAAGCAACAACAACAAAAATAAATCTAATAGAGGGGCTGGGGTTGTGGCTCAGTGGTAGAGTGCTTGCCTAGCATGTGCGAGGCACTGGGTTCGATTGTCAGCACCACATACAAATAAAGATTCATCAACAACTAATAAAAAATTGTTTAAAAAATCTAGTAGAGTTAGAACTAAGTGAATAATGTTAATGTTAAATGGATGACTTGGGCTTAAATAATTTATTTTTGTGAACTTACCTTGAACAGGAATTTACCAAGTAATTCTGCTAAGAAAGAATTAGGGTCAGCACTACTGTCTGTTTTGGGAGACTTAAAAGTTAGATATATGAATTTGAAAGAAAAAATTCACAAGGGCATACTACTGGAAGAACTGCCCCCACTGTCAGTAGAATCAAAATTATTGTCTGCCTTCTCTACTTTTGCTTCCAGGGTATGTATATATGTTTTTAAGAATAAAAATTGTACTTAATTTAGACATAAAACATTTAAACAGATTTTTTTCTCTCCTTTTTCCTGTTTCTAGCTGATAAAAGAAGAATTACATGAGTAAGTTATAATTCATTTAATTTAGAACTTATTTGATCCTACAACTGCTTAATTCAGTTAACTTGAGCTTCCCTGTTTTGGTACCCATTTGGAACATGGATAAATCCTTTAATGAAATGCCTTTCTGTTTAGCTTTTCAGGAGCAGATTCTGAACTAGATACTCAAAGTGCACCTGATGTTGATGTTTCTCCAACCCTAAAAAAGACACACTCTCAAGTGAGATTTTTTTTATTTAAAGTTCATCAAGATAGATGTTTTAATTTTATGGCCTAAATAAATTAACTTTCAGAAACCCTCACATTCTACTTCTTGTTCAGCTGGCTTAGTTTGTGTAGTACCATTTGAATCATGTAACCAATTAGAAGGAACATAATGTTGTATTTAGGTCCAGTCCTGACCAAGATGTCAACAATATATGGTGAGTAGAATGACCATGTAATTTGTCATCACACCTGGGAGTTGTTTTTTTTTAGTGCAATATTGGGGATTAAACCCAGGGCCTCACAATTGCTAGACAAGTGCCGTACCATTAAACTACCTCCCCAGCCCTTTCTGTTTTATTTTGAGACACTATAGTTGCCTGGTCTGGTCTTGAACTTTGATCCAACTGCCTCCTGAGTAGTTTGAATTTCAGGCATCTGCCACTACACCTGGCTTCAAACCTGGAACCTTTGAGGTTGACAGGAAGTGATGTTAATAATTGAGTGTGACTATAGGTACAAACCTAGACTGTCTCAGGAAAACCATGATGTTGAGTCAGTAGGATTAAACCTAGTGTCTTCAGCCTTCACCTCGTGAGGTAGAATAAAATATTCCATCATCTTAGACAAAGCAAAGTTTTAATTCCTCCTTTATGAAATTTCTTAGGTTTTCTCAAACCTCAAAATTAGCTTTTTTCAAATCTCAAACATTTCTTCCCCAAGCAAATGTTTGTCAGATGACAACCAAGAAAGATGATGTTTAATCAATGTAAGGCTATGCTGCAAATTCTGAAGTGATGCAGAAGCTATAGTTATATACATACTCTCTTGCCAAGTGAGGAGGCGTTGGCATAGAAAATCTGAAGTTTGTTTCTGCTTTTTGGACTTTAGTTTTAATTCTGAGGTTTCATTATTTGAGTAGTCTCATTTTACTTCTTGTAGTGCTAGAGATTGAACCCAGGACCTTTTACATAATAGGCAAGCACTCTTACCACTGAGTTGTACTCCCCAAGCCCTTGAGTAGTCTTCATTCCCCAAGACGAATTACAAAACCAAAAATGAAATACTTGATTGATATCTTTCTACTAAGAGGAATTATTAAAAGTAAATTAGCAAATTGACTATTAAACTTTTTTCATAAAAAGAAATCTTGATTATCCACAAAGAACAGATTCAAAACTAGATTTTTATGTACTCAAAGTTTTTACATACGTTTGCTTAAACAATTTGCCCATTTAATAATTATATGTTGTTCTGTTCTCCCTAATTATAATAGTAATTATGGTAAAACCTGATTTTTTTAAGGAGAGCAATGTATTATTTTTATAAATACGAGATTTAGGACTGATGTTGTTGCTCAGTAATAGAGCACTTGTCTAGCACGTACAAGGCTCTGGGTTCAACAGTCCCTAGCATGGCAAAAAATAAATAAGTAAATAAAATACAAATAAATGTAACATTTTTATAATCATGGTTTTAATTATAAAGCAAAATGTCATTTAAGTTGGGATTCCATTTTAATAATGGTCTCATTAAATTAACTGGTTATTTGTGAAAGCCCCGTGTAGTGTAGTGTTTCCAAATTTGAGCTATTCATGTACTGTTTTCACAATTTACCATAGCCATCTTTTACCTATATGTTAGTTACTTAATTATTCTCTCTTTAAGTTTAAAGAACAATTCACTATTACATATGGGAAAGAAATTTTACTTCTCATAAATAGAAGGTACACATAAGCATGTACACTAAATTAAATATATAAAAGTTAACGTATTTCTATATATATAGTTCCAAAAATCATGCCAAATGCTTCTAATGTGTGTATGCCAAGTTTGCCCAATAATAGTGTTGGCACATAGTCACTACATAGACTGGCTTCAGACACTAATTCTTGTTAACTGTGTGACATGAACCAACAGCTTAGATTCTGTGTTCTGTAAGTCAAATTGATAATGATTTTTTACTCTTGTAACCTTCATTATTGGGAGGGATAAATAATGCTGATGTAGAGTACCTATCATATACTAAGAGCATAACAGTTGTTAATCTGTATCGTTTTTATTATCTTAATCCTCAGATGTCTTTATTATCTGACAGTAGTCATCCTACACAAGATACATCACCTGAGAAAGATGGTTTTAAAAATGGTGATATAAATGTAGACTTTAGTCAACTGAAACTTGATGATAAAGGTCAGTATAATAATGTATTATTATGTGTAGTTGCCAGAAAACAATCATGTTTAAAATATTCTTACTATTCATTAGTTTTTTCCTCTAAAAGATTTTGATCACTCCAAAAACTTTAATTTTAAATGAAATAAAGAGCTGCAGCATTGCTTAATCCCTTTAGAGATGTTACTATTATTGTGTTATATAAACATCATCTTTTCTTCAGTAAAGAACAACTTAAAAATCAAAAAATTAAGGCTTTTAATAAACTATGATTGAAATGCATTCTTTTGTTTTAAAAGATAAATAATCATTAGGAAAACAATTAACAATTGGCTATTTCCTAGCAGGTGAAACTTTGATTTAACTGAGTCATCTGAATATTTTGTTGAGACTAGAATCTCTCACCAGGAAACAGTTTTAGTCACTGAACTTGAGATTTCAGTATAAAGTTCTTTTTAATTATTGAAAAAATTAATAATCTTACTGTAATTTTCCTGAGAAAAATTTTAAAATGTGTTATGACAGTGCTTTTGATGATTAACATGTATCTGTGCATAAACACCATTGTGTCCATCTCCTGATCCAGAACTATAAATTAATTCCAAATTGAAGTTTGCTATATAGAGTGTGTGTATTTCAATAATTTTAGAAATTGTGCTATTATTTTTTTAAACAAATTCACTCAGCTTATAATCTGAAGTGTGTACTTTAGTCTTCTTTAGTGGAACTTTCTCAATGCATACTTTCATGGTACAGCCAAACCAAAATGTAACATTGATAAATGGTTTCTCTGTACCTTGCCATGTTTCTGTGTTTACTTTTATGTAGTTTATCTTTGAAAATGCAAAGCATTATAATAAAAAGGTATAGACTTTTACTGGGAAAAAATAAGCTACAAATAAGTGTTAAAGGAAGATTAGAAAGCAAATCAGACTGAGAAGAGCGTTATTCAGGGACTGCTGAAAGCCCTTCTCAGAATACTTATGCTTGGTTCTCTTATTTTACTAATATTAATCATTGGATTTATATATCAAACTGGTAGTCATCAACATAGATTCATGTTTTTAGATGACTTTTCATAGGGTTAAACCTTATACATAATTGATAGCTCATTGTATCCAATATCTCAGAGCACAGAAATCACCGTGAAATAAGTGAAGACTGGTTTGATGCTAAAGAGAATCTGACAGGAGTTGACTTCTCAGGAACACAAGAAAATCAAATTGAACACGACAAGTGGAATTCAAAGTTTACACAAGGTTCGTTCTTAATAATTGACTGAGAAATTCTAAACTAGCTTGTTTGAAAATAGTGTTTGCCTATTGGGAGACCGAGCTATTATAATATTTTCTTTCTTTTGGTGGCTTTTCTTACATATATATAAAAAAAAAAGAGAAAAGTAGCCAGTTGGGGGCCAGGTAGAGAGCGCTTGCCTAGCATGCGTGAGGCACTGGATTCGATCCTCAGCACTACATATAAATAATAAATGAATAAGATAAAGATCCATCAACAACTAAAAAAATATTTTTTAAAAAAAGTAGCCAGTTAGAGGTCAATTTTTTAAAAGATTAAATCATGATTAAATGTTCCTTTCTGCCAGGCATAAAGGCTCACACCTGTAATCCCAGCAACTAAGGAAGTGAGGCAAGAATATCAGTTTCATGGTCAGACTCAGCAACTTAGTAAGGCCCTAAACAACTTCACAAGACCCTGTCTCAAAATAAAAAGGGCTGGGTATGTGGCTCAGTGGTTAAGCCCCTGTGGATTCAATCCTCAATAACACCCCCCCCCCCAAAAAAAAGGCATTTTTTTTTCGGAGAAATGCTTATAAGTTTAAATCAAGGGTTTAGTTATCAGGTAGGTAGGTGCCTGCCATTCTCCCCCTCCTACTGAAGGCCAACCATCAGTACTTCTTCAGGGCATCCTTTTCTTCTGAACCTTTGGCAGGAACTTTCCAGGGGTGGGTACCCAGTGAGTCAAACCAGCTTCCCAGTCAGTCAACCAGTACCAGTCTATCAAATGAGAGGTGAAGACCATTGCTTTTCCTTACTTTAATAATTTTAACTACTTAAGAAATGTTTCATCTTTATATAGTTCCTTAATTGCTTATAATAGGATTTTCTTTAATAGTCATGATTATTGCCTTCTATCATTTCTAATGGTATTTATGCTACCTTCCTTTATTTTTCCTATATACTTCTATGAGTTTTTAAAATTTTCCATAACAGTATGGTTTTATCAGTTTTTTCCCTACTTTTAGAAATACTACTTATTAAGATTTTTAATAAAATGTGAAAGTGTAAGAAATTCACCAGATATGGTGGCACACACTTCTTATCCCAGCAACTTGAGAGGCTAAGGCAGGAGAATCTCAAGTTCAAGGCCAGCTTTGACAACAGGGAGACCCTGTCTCAAAAAGGGTCTTGGTGGTAGAATAACTCTGGATTCAATCTCCAGTACCAAAATAATTACTTTGATATGAGGTTTCTCAAACCTGTAATAACCACTCTGAATATTTTAGTGACTATTCTGTGGGTTTATTTGTACATATATTTAATACACATACAATTTAAAATAAATGGCTTTATCTTATCCAGTTTTATTGTAACTATTTTCTTCTTTCCTTGCGTTGTTTTTCTTCATTATACTGCATGTTGTGGTTCCTTGACATATTAACTGCCTTTCTGCATTCATATATTGGCTCAAGTGATATCAGAAATTTTTGTTTTGTTCACTGCCTATCTTCACTGTAAAATTCAGTGTTCAACCCACAGGAGCTTCAGTTAATACTTCTATTGGACTAGTGGAAAGTGAGGTGGTAGGTAGAATGTACATCTTCTGAGTCTCATGCACAGCCCTTTTTATGCCATAGCTTTTTACTTTCTCTTCACTCTACTGTAAAAATCTAAATTATAAAGATAAATGTTATCATATTTTTTAGAATACATTGTTACACAGACAGATTAATAAATCAAATAAGTCAATGAAAAGGTTCAATATTATTACCCAGAGATGAGGAATTCCGCCTGAATTCAACACCACAACTTTCTAGATTTGTGACCAGAACTCTTAAGGCCTCAGTATCCTCATCTGTAAAATGAAAATAGCAATAGCTCCCTCACAAGGTGATGGTGAGAATTATGTGAGATGATGTGTATAAAGTTGTTGGCATATTGCCTGGAGACTGGAAAGCATTCAGTAAGTGCTAAACTGTTTATTATTGCTATTATTATTTTATAAAATAAAATTTACACATCTTCCATTATTATATAAAAATTTTTGAACATATAAATAAAAGCTGCTCTAAAAATTAATTCAATAAATATTGTGCACTCCTTGTGTGGAGTTGATAGTCACTTGAATCTGTTGATAGTCACTTGTACCCCCCAGGTTTAGGAATTGATAGTCACTTGAATCTGAATTCATGGAGTCCTTTTTTATTTCAAATCAGATTCTCTTCACAAGAGGTCTTAAAAATATAGTCTAAGAATTGGGAGGTTTTTTTGTTTTTTTGGTTTTTTTGTACCAGGGATTGAACTCAGGGGTATTCGACCACTGAGCCACATCCCCAGCCCTATTTTGTGTTTCATTTAGAGAGAGGGTCTCACTGAGTTGCTTAGTGCCTCGCCATTGCTGAGGCTGGCTTTCACTTCGTGATTCTCCTTTCTCAGCCTCCGAAAGTACTGGTATTACAGGCATGCACCATGTACCCAGCTGGAATTTGGAGTATTTTTATCAAACAAAAAACACATCTAAAATCCAACCCTAGTCTTGTTATTTCCAAAATCATGCTATCTAATTCAAGTTACTTATCTCTCCCTTTTTTTTTTATGGGCCCTTACCATTATCACAAGCTGTATATCTGCTTTTGATACTTACCTGATATAAAAGTGTTTTTGGTGTGCTGTCCCTCCAGCAAAGGACTATTCTAGAAGTAACATCCAAATCAAGAGAAAAATGACATTTTTCTTAGTTGTGATGTAATTGATACATTTCTGAGTTCCAGGAGACTTAAACAGTCAATTTAATCTCTCTCTCTTTAAAATGATATGATTAAGGCCCAGAAATCTTAACAGCTGTACTTTATAAGGCTCTTTGTCTTCAGGCTAGTGCTGATATTTGCCACTAAGTTTAAAATAAGCTTTGTGATTGGGGGAGGGGAACATGAAATATTTTAAAATGTCAGTGTCATTTCTGTTGCATATTATGTCTTTCTATAAACAGAGATGAAGAATGTTGAACCCTTACGAAGAGATAAATGTTTTTTGATACATGTTGGTGGTCTCTGCCCTTCAGTGTGTGAGGTATGCCAGGATTTCTCTTTGGGGCTTCATTTTTAAGTTTATCAGTTACCCATATTATGATTATTTGTTTTTTTCTACCTTTCGGCAACTTCTGTTTTTCTTCTTTTAGGCTGACTTAAGGTCTCATTTCCAGAAATACCAAGTTTCTGAAATTTCAATTTATGATTCTTCTACTAATTACAGGTGTGTTTCCCAAATTCACTAAGTTTTCATTACCATTTGTCTACTCTGCGCCAGAGATTCTGTACTAGATGTGAGCCAGGTTGGTGAGAAAAATCAAGGGCCACACCCACAAGAGATTCCTGGACAATTGGAAGGAGATACATAGACAAATAGTTGGAATCATTAAATGGTGCTATTTTTTATACCTTTATTTTGTTTATTTAGGGTTTTTTTTTTTAATGTGGTGCTGGGGATCAAACCCCATGCCTCATGCGTGCTAGGCAAGTGCTTTACCACTGAGCTATCACCCCTGCCCTAAATGGTGCTATTTTTCATTAGCTCTTTCTAGATGCTTTTTTGTTGTTGTTGTTGTTGTTAAAAATATTTTTTTAGTTGTAGATGACACAATACCTTTATTTATTTTTACATGGTGCTGAGGATTGAACCCAGTGCATCACACATGCGAGGCAAGCGCTCTACCACTGTGCTACAATCCCAGCCCCTCTTTCTAGATACTTTTAACTTGTCATTTGTGGTGTATAAAATAGCTCTTAATTTTTGTGTAGTTTATCTTGGACGTATCATTTCCTAAGGAAACAGTGCATTATGACTGTGGTTCATCTCAGCAGCTCCATCAGTAAATTCATGCATGAATTTGGGCAAGTTACTTATCTTTTCTGTACCTCAGCCTCTTTATAAAATAAATAGAAGATAAGTCATAAAAATCTTACTTTTGTTTTCTGTTTTTAATTTTTTTTGTATTTAGTTATCCTGAATAAACATTCTTGTCCCAGATAAGTATAACATCATAAACTTTTAATTTTTAGAGCAATTATTCTTTTTTTTTTTAATATTGTTTTAGGGGCTGGGATTGTAGCTTCACATGCGTGAGGCACTGAGTTCGTTCCTCAGCACCACATAAAAATAGAGACATAAAGATATTGTATCCATCTACAACTAAAAAAATACACAATGTCTTTATTTTATTGCTTTGTATGTGGTGCTGAGGATTGAACCCAGGGCCTCACGCATGCGAGGCAAGCACTCTACCACTAAGCCACAATCCCAGGCCCCCTAGAGCAATTATTCTTAAGAAATTTTAGTCAATAGTTACAAAATTAAGTTTGAGGTAAACTCATTAACAAAGAATGTTTTCATCTTCTACTTTTATATTTTAGATATGCATCTCTTGCTTTTAAAAGAAACAGTGATGCAAAGATGGCCGTGAAAGAAATGAATGGAATAGAAATAAATGGAAAATCAGTAAATGTGAGGCTTGTTAAAACTCCTGGAGAATATACATCACCACTTGCCTCCAAAAATGGGAATAAAGTTGGTTTGAATAATTTGGAGAAAAATACCAATAAAGAAATGAATGCAGCCTCCTCTGTTTCTAAATTGCCCAGAACTAGGCCAAGACAGCTGGGATCTGAGCAAGACAGTGATTTTTCCCCTTCAGACCAGAAGGTTAGTTTTGTTTATTGGCCCCATAAATGGTCTGATACATGCCTTATTGTTATAAATACCTTTGTACAATAAACAATTACAATATTGACAGTCTGGAATTGTAGGAATGAGAGCATCAAACTACATTATTTTTAATCTTGACTCTACCCTAACCTGCTTTTATACAGCCAGCTGCTGAGTGAGAGTGGAGTGGTTTCTAGGTCTTTGTAGATCTAAGCAAAGAAAAAACTCATTCTCTTTAAGTAGGTTATTTGCCAGTCCTTTGCAGGCTTTTTGTCTTCCTAAACAGTATTAGTCTATAAGTAAGTAATCACACTTTATCATTCTTTTTTTCACAGCTGGCCATATCTCACAATTCTTAAAACCATAAAATGTAGTCATTTTATATTCACATCCCCTCATTTTATATTCACATCCGCTCATTTAAGACCACGTGGAGGTCTTAAATACCACATGGAAAGTGACAGTTTGCCATGTTTGCTCTCATCTCTCCACTGCTTAGCCAAATTCCTGGTGTCTTTTAGGCATTCCATAAAATTTTTTAATCACAGTAAAATTCATTTTTTGGTGTCTATGACTTTAGGCAAATGCGTATCAACAAATATCTACCACCATGATCAAAATAATAAACATTCCCATCATTCCAAAAAAAATTTTTTCATTCTCTGATTTGTTTGCTGTGCTTAGCTGTGTCCTTTATTCAGTCCTCTCCTAGTTCTTAGAATCATCCCATTCTTTTTCTGTACCATTAGTGACTCATTCTCACTGAAACCTTTTCTTTCCACTCATGGTCACCTATAGCCGTTCCTAATTCTGATAGTATTTTCACTTGACTTTGCATTTCTTTGAATTTACCATCCTTATTTGTGCTGTTTTCACTGCTAGACTTCTCAGTGAAGTAGTTTATATGCCTCCATTTATTTGATTGCCTCTCTCCTTTGTTCTAGTACTCTGACTTCAGTCTCAAAATTTTTACTTAAACTGTTCTTTCCGTTGTCACTAGTGACCATTTTATCGGTCTTTCCTTTGTCTGCCTTCTTGACCACTTGGCCTTTGGCCATCCCTTTTTTAAACACCTTTCCTTTCATCTCACTTACACCTCCTGGTTGGGGTGGATTTGGGAGTACATAGTTTCAATGCATAGTAGGAAGGAAAGAAAAGTATACCCAGGTTATATTGGGCCTGAGCTAGAGGTTTGGGGCTGTGGTTCCTCACCTCCTCTCTCGTTTGGTGCATAAGGATTCTTGCCTGAGCATCTGTACTCCTCCTCCTCCTCTGTGCAAGATGGTTTTCTCTGCTCATGACTGCTTTCTTCCCCCACTTGGCTTTGTTTTGCTTAATTCTAACCGTGGTATTTTCAGTCAGGCCCCTGTGATCATTTGACGAGTTTGTTTGCTTCATGTTCCAGTCTTAGGTTTTTTAGACAGGTAATCCCACTGACCCAGCCTGTGATTTTGGTGCTCATTAGTTCAGGAGACTATACTCTTGGTCCAATGAGCTAGGCAATGGGTCATGGGGTTGGCTGTGGGTAGAAGGATGCTGTTGTAGAGTATGTGGATAGTGTTTCCTGTTACTATATTTGTTAGACTATACTCCAAGTTTTCATCTCTCTCTAAGTGTTTTCTTGTCCCCTTTTGCCTTTTATCATATTTTCAACATTTATTCATTCTGTTTATTAATTTAGGGTGTCAAGAAGAATTGTAAACAGATTGAATCTGCTCGTTTATTACCTGAGACACCTATTCAATTTATACCTCCAAATACATTGAACCTTCGTAGTTTTACCAAAATCATGAAGAGACTGGCTGAACTGCATCCAGATGTCAGCAGGTAATAACTAAAATTATATCTTAACAGACTTTTAGGTAAAATATAGTTAAATTCTGTAACTTAGCCATATTCAGAATGCATTACTTTGGAAAAGAAAAATGCTTATGTGTGTTTTCTTTTTGCATAGAGACCATATTATAGATGCCCTTCAGGAAGTGAGAATAAATCATAAAGGTTTCCTGAATGGCTTATCTATTAGTACTATTGTGGAAATGACCTCATCTGTTCTGAAAAACTCTGCTTCCAGTTAGGAATAAACAAAGTAATAAAGAGGTAAAGTAGCCATCTTTGATATTTAAATATTACTCAAGCATTTAAGCTACTGATTTAATTTTCTTTTGAAATAAAAAAGAATAATTTTAAATTAAAATGGAAACATAAAAATACTAAATTTAAAAACCAGTATTGTTACAAACTATTAATGCAAAGCCAATTACCTTAAAGTTAATCAACTTAAACATTTATCATCTCACAATTTGCAGATTGGGATTCTTAGCTGGGTGGTTTTAGCTCAGTCCTACCATGTTGCATTCAAGATGTTGACCTGACTGTAGTCATCCAGAGGCTGGCTGAGACTGGAAAATCTGCTTCTAAGACGGTTCATTCGCATGGCTTTTGTGAAGAGGCTTCAGTTCCTCACCACATGGGTCTGCCTTTCCCTTAGACTCATTGGATGTCTGTACATTGTGGCAGCTGGCTTCCCTTGGGAAAGCAAGAGAGCACAATGGAAGACGCATTGTCTTTTGTGGACTGCTCTTAAGAGTTGCAGTTTGTCATTTTGCCACACTGTTAGATGGGGGTCAGTTATCTAACCCACACTCGGGGAGGGGAATTAAGCTCCACCTCTTGAAGAAAGGCAGCAAAGAGTTTGTGTATATTTTTGAATTTCCACAGATTAACATAGACTTCCTTTTGCAAACTAGTGGATCAGCTCTTCCATTTCTAGCATAAAGTATCCAGGTGATTTAAGCCACCTTTCTACTGAGAATAGCTAGAAGCTCAATATGTATTTTTTAATTTTTTTTTCTTAAAAACATTGAAGAGCTATCAATATAATGATCAATTATGTGGCTAGGATACACAAAAGATGAGTCTCAGAGAAATATACCCAATGTTTGGAGCCAGTTTCTCCCTGGTATTTGCCAAGGAGCAGCTAGAGTTATATTTTGGTAGCATTGCAGCCAGAGGAATGGAGACTTGGTAGACTTTGCAGGGGGTTGAGATTCCAAAGGGGCTGTGCTCTAGGAGTAAATTTGAACTAGAAGTAGTTTGTTCCTCAGAGGGGTTGTAACTCAGATTTAGAATTTCTTCCCTAGGTAGGATTGAGATGATCTGCAGTTACTGCTTTTGCCAGATAACTAAAAGAAATTAAAGTGAGAATTCTTTATAAGAAAGTAATACCATTTTAGGTCTCATATTTATGCCAGCAATTTTATACATAATTATCTATTTTGTGAATAATAGTATGCAATAAAAAATTATATGAATGAAAATTAGCTTTAAATGTGGTATATATACATAATGGAATATTGGCCATAAAAAATGAAATTATGGCATTTGCCAGTAAATGGATGGAATTAGAGACTATCATGCTAAGTGAAATAAGCCAATCCCAAAAAACCAAAGCTGAGTATTCTCTCTGATATATGGATGCTAACACATAATGGAGGTGGGGGAAAAGGGAAGAAGAAAAGTTCATTGGATTAGACAACAGGGAATGAAGGGAAAGAAGGAGGAATGGGAATAGTAAAGACAGTAGTACGAATGAATAGGACATAATTTTCCTGTTCATGTTTGAATAAAACTCAACCATCATGTACAACCAAAAGAATGGAAAGTTATACTCTATGTATGCATAGTATGTCAAAATACCTTCTACTGTCATTTATAACTAAAAATAACAAATAAAAACTGTTTTAATAAACAAAGTTATCTTAAGCACTAGATAATAGAAACCAGCCAGAGGGATTCTAGATATTTGTCAGAACCACTTTTAAAAAGAAAACACATGCTTGGGACTAGGGATGTAGCTTAGAGATAGATTGCTTGCCTAGCATGCATGAGGCCCTGGGTTTAATCCCCAGCACTGCAAAAACAAAAAACACACACTTGCTGGGTGTGATGGTTCATGCCTGTCATCCCAATAATTCAGGAGGTTGAGGCAGGAGGATAACAAGTTCAAGGCCAGCCTCAGCAACTTAGCAAGATCTTGTCTCAAAATAAATAAATAAACAGTTAAATTAACATCTCATTCTCATGAGACACCATCAAATAATTCTCCAAACATAGGATTATATACCCAGGAAAAGAACCTTCAAGAATAACTAAAATATTTTTATGAAAATAAAACTTTAGTAGGCATGTTGACATATGCCTCTAATCCCAGCTCCTCAGGAGGCTGAGGTGGAGGATCACAAGTTAGAGGCCAGACTGGAGAACTTACAAATATCTTGTTTCAAAGAAAAATAAAAAAGGGATAGGGAGCACTTGACAAGATCGTGGATTTAATCTCCAGTACCACCAAAAAAAAGTTGCTCTAGAAAGAGAGGCACTCTTAAAAACTAAAAATGCTAAAGAGTATTTTAGAAAGAAGAAAAGTGATTTTAAATGAAGGTCAAAAAAGAATAGTTATGTCAATACTGACTATACAAAACAAGAACAGTGGTAATTTATAGTCTAATATAATTAAAATATATGACAATACTAGTATATAAGAGGGAAATAAGTATTCTGTTTCAAGCACCTTGCAGTCCAAGAAGAGGATAAAATGTCCATGTAAGGTTCCCAAGACCATTCCCCCAGGCTGGGTTATTCACTAGAATTCAACATGACATAGTATATAGTTGTACACGTAGCTATGATTTATTTATAACATGATACTGAGCAAAATCAACAAAGGGAAAAGGCACCTGTGATGAGTCTCAAAGAAACCAGATGCAAACTTCGGTGGAGCCATACAGGGTGTGTTTGATTTCTCCAGTAATGAATTAAAACAACACCTGTGAAATGTCTTCTACTAGGGAAACTCAATGAAAACTCAGGGCCCAAGGATTTTAATTGGGGATTGGTCATATGGGTACCTCTGCCTACCTACCAAAATTCCACACTCGGAAGGAAAGCAGCTGTTTAATATAAACAGATTTTTGTATAAACAGTTTCACCACAGAGAGGCAGTCATTACTTCTGGAAAGGAGAAGAACCCCTTGAAATCCAAGTTGCCGGACACCAGCCAAGAGCCTACCTTATAAGCAGGATTTTCTAAAGCGAGTGGTCTTGGGTCTGCTGTGTTAACTTTCTTTTCTACACATGCTATTATTTGATATCAGACTTTGGTAAACTAGAGAATGCGTGTTGCAATCGTTGGAGTAACACTTGAACAGTTCTTAAGAGCACACAAAAATAGAGTGGGATCTTTTACCTTATACCATATCCAAATATTAAAATGGATCAAAAACATCAGGCCTAAAACTGTAGAGGAAAACGTAATGGGAAACCCTCACAACATTGGATTTGGTAATTATTTCTTGAATATGACATCTTTTAAAAGAACAGGCCAAAGATACATTGGATTTCATAAAATTTAAAACTTTTAACATCAAAGGACTCTTATCAACAGAGTGGAACTGCAGCCCATGGCATAAGAAATATATTTGCAAATCATTTCTCTGATATGGGGTTAATACTCAGAATATATAAAAAACTACATCTGGGTGTGGCAGCCAGTAATTCCAGTGCCTCAGGAGGCTGAGTCAGGAAGAGTCCAAGTTTGAGTCCAGCCTCTTCATCAACTTAGTGAGACATTATCTCAAAATAAAAAGGGTTGAGGATGTAGCCCAGTGGTAAAGCACCCTAAGATTACTCTCAAGTTCTAAAAAAGAAAAACACCTACCAGTCAACAACAAATATAAAATGGGCAAATAGTTTGAATAGATATTTTTCCAAAGTATTTACATTCAAATGGCCAATAAGCACACAAAAATATATTAAATATTACTAATTATTAGGAAATACAATCAAAACCACAATTAGATACCACTTCATTCCTAGTAAGATGGCCATTCGAATAAAAAACACACACACAATAAGTTTTGGCAAGAATGTAGAGAAATTGGAAGCTTTGTGCATTGCTGATAGGAATGTGAAATAGTGCCACCATTGTGGAATGTGTTAAAGCAGTAACTCAAAACATTAAACACAGAACTACCATATAATCCAGCAGTTCCACTTCAGAGTATATAACCCAAAAAGTGAAAACAAGAACTTATATAGCTATGTACGTACCCATGTTCATGGTGACAGTATTCACAATCACTAAATGGTGGAAACAACCCAGGTGTCCATTAGTGGAGAGTAGGTGAATAAAATGGACAAGCATATTATTCAACTTTGACAAGGTATAGACAATCTGACTTATGCTACAACATGAATGACCCTTGAAGACATTATGGTAAGTGAATAAAGCAGTCACAAAAGGACAAATGCTGTCCACTTATGAGATACCTAAAGTAGTCAGATTCAAGGAGGCAAAGTTGAACGGTGGTTATAAGGGGATAGAGAAAAGAGTATTTAATGGGTACAGAGTTTCAGATCGGGAAGAGGAAAGCGCTCTAGAGATTGATGGTGGTAATGGTCATACAGCAGTGTCAACATACTTCATGAATGTGAACCTGCTGAACTGTACATTTAAAAGTAGTAAATTTTATGTATATTTTACCACAAAAAGAAAAAGTGTATAATTTCCTTGATATGGAAGAGGAATTTGAAGTAATAAAAATATTACAAAGGTAGGTTTAAAAAGTAGAATAAAAGGACACAGAACAGTCAGGATAAATAAATAGGAGATACTTAAATGAAGAAAATGCATTTATTTCCGTGAATATAATTGTAGATAAACTAAAAGACTTAGATCAACAAATTGGATTTTTAAATATCAACTACAAATATGTAGTGTTTTTAGAGACACATCTAAAAGTATTAGGATATGAAAAGGCAAGAGTCTAGAAAAAGAAATTTACTATATTAACACTAAAACAAAGTAATAAAATGATTGAGATGTTCCATTTACCAGGAATAAATTTAAATTTGTGTACACCTAAAACACCTTCAAAATATGTAAAACAAATGTTTCCAAGATTTCCAGGAGAAATGATTGCAAGTCTGTGATTATAATGGGAAGTTTTTAACATATTTCTCTGATATAAGCAAACAAAAATATCAGTGATGATATAGAATATCTGAACTATTTAAATAATCAACGGTTATATGCTGCCCACTAAAACAGCAAAATAAAGTCTCTTTGGGTCACCTAAAATGTTTACAAAATTTGACTATAAACTGAACCATAAAATAAGTTTCAGTAAATACTAAAGGAATGAAAAAAGTATATTTCTGACCATAATACAAATAACCTAGAAATCAGTAATGAGAATAAAAATACGAAAACCCCATGTTTTGGAAATACATGTCTAACCAATAAGTGAAGGAATTCATAATGAAAACTGGACTGTATGTTTTAGTGAATGATAATGAAAATGGTCCATATCATAGTTTGTGGGACACAGAATTGTGTCTACACAAACATCTAACTGAAATGGATAGCTTTAAATGCTCATGTTGTAAAAGAGAAATAACTGAAAATTAATGAGTAAAGTGTACAACTCGAAGTTGGAGAAAGAGAAAGTATAAGAAAGGAAAAAATAAAACTCATCTCTATGTACAGCTAATTCTGTACATAGGAGATCCCATGGATTCTGTATATAAACTATTAGAATTAAAAAGAATTGCTGGATGCAAAGACAATACACAAAAGTCAGTTGCAATTCTACATACCATTCATGTCAGGAAAAATGAATTTTTAAAAAATACCGCCATTAAAACTATCAACTGCCAGGAATGTATTTAACAAAATATTCAAGACCTCTATCTGAAAACTATAAACAGAAATCAGATATCCTAAACAAAAATTGAGGGGTATATCTTCTGTCTGGATTAGAAGACTCGGTAGCATAAAGGTACCTGTTCTCCCCATGTTGTTCATTGTATTCAGTGCTATCCTGATAAAATCCTAACCATGTATTTTTGTGGAACTAAGTAGCAAGCAGATTCTCAAAATTATATGAAAATACAAAAGGTCAAGTATAGCCAAATGGTTTTATCATATGTTAAGATGTGATAAAATGATAGTATTATTTTGGTGTCAAGGGAAGACAAATAGATCAACTAAACAGAAAAGAGAACTTCAAAACAATGACATAAATATGTAATCACTTGATTAGCATGAAGGTGGCATTGCAGAACAATAGGGAATAGAACAGTCTTTTCAGTAAGTGTGATGCTCTCCATATGAAAAATTCTCACCAATCAGATTGGCAGGCATTCTGCTATTGGAACAATCAATGCAAATGAAAGGACAGTCATCAGTGCCTTTAAAAGTCATACCTGCGTTTACTTTTCTACCTCAAAATCTCACTTCATTCTATGTCAGAGATACATTGGCAGATATAAATATCTCCTGCACAAGGTTCTTTGGCAGAAGATTAGAAACATCTACATATTGACTGTTAGACAAAAATAAGAAAGGTCTGAACGCTAATGGAGTAAATTTCAGTCAATATTGCTACATAACTAAATCAAGGGAAATATATATAATCTATCTGTGTAAAAAGGGAGAAATATGAATATAGGTACACACATTTGCTTTTATTTATGAGAAGAAACTGGAAGGAAAACCTGATAAAATTATTGTGGGGAGAGGATGATATAGTGACAGAAACAAAAGGTCTCTAATACATTCAGTCTTGGCTTTGGAAACTTAAATGCTTTCCATTTGCAAGTATAAAATTAAATGAAAAAGGAAAGGAAAAATTAGTCTTAAATTAAAACTAAAATGAATGAAACTACTTGTTATATAAAAGAAAATAATTATTTCATTTACATGTTTCCTGCATTTTAACTATTCTTCCTTAGAATATATTACATATTCTAAGTACAAATAGAGCTGTGAAGAATCATAAATCAGCTGGGGTTGTGGCTCAGTGGTAGAGTGCTTGTCTAGCATGTGTGAGGCACTGGGTTCCATTCTCAGAACTGCATATAAATAAATAAAGGTCCATTGACAACTAAATATTTTTTAGAAAAAGAATCAAATCATAATAGTAACAATAGTTTGAAACTATATAGAAAAGATAATTATGTTGTTAGAAACTGAGATCTTTGGTGTACAAGAAAAAATGATGTAGGTGTAAAAATCAAAAGCTGAATTTAAATTTCTGTACTATTACACTTGAATTGAAAGTAATATTAAGTCATTCTGTATTTCAGAACTACCAGATTGTAGTTTTATCTACTGAAAACACTTAGAAGCACTGAGAACCCAGCAACATTGAGCACAACTAACATCTAGATTATCATTTCTGAATACCATTTCCTACTACATTTGTCTGTATATCTTTGCAGTCACACATTTAAATAGTGCTTCATATTTACTTTGTTAACTATCTTAACAGTCATCTTGCTTTTACCTCCAGTAATCTATTCAGCCTCCTCTTGATCATTTCCAAATTCCCAGATAATCATTTTGTTACATTTGTTACTCTTTATGACCCACTCCACTCCTTTTACTTTTTTACATTGTTGATGAATCTTTATTTTTTATTCATTTATTATTTGTGCTGCTGAGGATCGAACCCAGTGCCTCACACATGCTAGGCAAGCGTTCTACCACTGAGCTACCCCACTCCACTCTTAAAATCATTGTAAAACTTAAAGCAATTGTAAGTGTACAACTCATGAATTTTCATGTGTCTGTGCAAAAGTCAAAATATACAAGGTTTCAGGCACCCCTAGAAGGCTTGTATATGCCCCTTCTCAATTATTACCCCATATACCTCTGCTCACAGAGATAGCCTTTTTTTGACTTTTGGATGCTCCAAAGTCAGCTGAAAAGATAAATTTTCCTGCCTTCCAGGAACCTGCATTCTAGAAAGGAAAAATAAACAAATGAAAAGGGTATTTTCAAATAATGATACATTCTACAAAGTAGAATCATGGGCTAGAAAATAATGAGGGACCAGATGTATTTATACTAAGGTAGCTTAGGTGCCTTACAATGAAGGAAGATTTAGCACCTGACCTCATTTGATTTTCTGCTTAACAACACTATTAATTGCTTTTATTCTGTAAATTATGTCTGAAAAGTTTTCTGTGTATAACCTGATTCTGTTATCAGTCTAATAATAGAGTTTATTGATATAATTAATCAAGTAATCGAATTTGTGAATGAGCACATACGATATTCATGTATAAGTGAGTCTTGTGAAAATGATTGTTTAGTAATAAGAGTATACTAATAACTAAATATGTACTTTCCTAGAATATTGAGTTTAGCATAATCAACACATTTCATTGTTGATTCTTACCTTCTGTTCTTAACCCTATAGGATTTCCATGGAAATCATGAGTGCCCTTCTTCAGAGAATGTTCTACAGCACTTAGAAAAAAGTTATGGTAATAGCAAGATTGATACAATTAAATAACCTCTATAACTGGCCTTAGCTGTTAAAATATTTTACTTCATAGCCCTCTGTAATTTTTAATAACTTCGTAAGTTTTATTTCAAACTCATTACTTAGAGACTTGGAAAACTGCATATTTTGGATGAGAAAAAATGGTCATGTCCAGTTTAAAAACCTTTGTTAAGTCAATTTTTTAAAAAATGCTGACCTAGAAAAGGTTTATTGATATTGTTTCATAGTTCATTCAGTGATTTCCATACATAAAAAGTGTAATTTACCTGAAGTTCATGTGTTAGCCTCAGTTTTTAATTGTTTAAGACTCTTAAATTGGACCACAGGATAATAGAAGAATTGAATTTATAGAATTAGAAAATATTGGAGCATGTATATTTTTAAGCTTCAAAGATAAGTTATTTCTGTGATACACTTGATGCATGTTTCCAACTTCATTATGAAACATTCAAATGTATTTTCCCTGTTTTCACAGGGAAGGGTAAACCCATGTGTGGTTTGGTCAAGTACTGAAATTTAAATGGTCACATTGTTTGCACTTGTTTTTTGTGATAAGCTCTGTTGTATTGGCGTTTAAAGTGGAACACTTTTCAAAGGCTAATTTGGTGCCCTATCTCATAGGAATATAGAATATAAACTTCTTTAATTTCTTTTTTAAAGTACTAAATATGTACTTCTTAAAGTTACATGTTTATTAATATTCAGATTAACATTCAAGTATACCTTTTTTCTTCAGTGTTTAAATGTTTAGAGCACCCAGTATTTAGTTGGTCTCACTTGGTTACAAATTGCCCACTTAACATTTATATTTGATGTACTTAAATTTAATAAAGGCAGCTAATCTATAATTCCACTGTAAATCTAATACTTTCTGCAAGTACAATGGGATTGTCCAAGTGAAATAACCACCCAGTGTTTATATGGAATACATAGGATGACCATATATTAAACTGCTAGATTTCATATTTTTCCTCTGTTTTGAGATTTTTAAGAATAAGGTTTTATTTCATAAATTACATTGTATCTCCAGATATTATATCTACCTCACATGTCTACCAAGAACTGAATTACGAATGTTTTTTTAAAAAAGATTTTGAAAGGACCCTCTTAAATGAAACTTGAGAATAATGGGCTCTGTCCATATATCAAATTAGTAGAATGCTAAAATTAAGGGACTTTTCCCTATATGTTAAATAATATGGTTGTTTATATTAAAATGCTGCATTCAGAGTTAGCACGGGACCACTCTGCAACATGGAATAGACATTATTTTTAACATAGTAGAAATAAGATATAAACCTCTAGTTAGTTGGCTCTGAAAGGAATGATAAAGTGAAATTCTCTTTTAGCATACATAGAAACAAAATTACTGTGCTTGATTTGGGGAAAATATAGAAAACGTCATTTGAAATTATAACTCTCAGGTTTTTTTAAATAAAGAAGTCTTCTCTGAGAACTAAAGGTAAGAATCAGACTTCTGTAAGTCAGAAGGCTTTCAGTGTGACCAGTAAATTCATAACTGTTACTAAGTTAAATTCGGAAACTTGAGCTATTCTTCATGAATCTTTTGGAACCTCTAGTGAACAACGTTATGCTCTACATTCTAATGTGATATTAGATAATTATATATTCATTTAGAATTTTAAAAGGCAGTCAGATGTCCCAAGTTTCCATGTATATTCATGAGCAGAATTTCAGATTTTAGTATACTAAAATTGTTCCTCATTGCTTCTTACATACTATTAGAATACCAAAGAGCATTTATCTATGTCATCTAGAATACATAGATAATTATGTTTTGAGGAAACCAGAAAAATGTCATAAATCCCCTAAGACTATCATCCAGAAGAATGGGACTAAAAATTCCACATTGACTCTGTCTGATGCCAGTCTTAATTCTGGTCAAAGGAAATAATGTGTGATTAAGAAGCTTAGTATACAAGTAGTTTCTTACTAAAGAAAGAGTTTTTAGCCAGCGTTCTATCTATATTGACTTTTAAGTACTAATATGTGGGCAGAAAAATGGCCCTCTGAGTTATACTGTTGTCACTCCCCAGAACCTGTGAATGTGTCCTATGGAGCAAAAATTAAGCTTTCTAATCAGTAGTTCACCTCGAGTTGGGGAGATTAACCTAGATCTGGGTGGACTTTATCTAGTTACATGAGTCCTTAAAAGTGGTAGAAGAGGTAGAAGAGAGACTTGGAAAAATGGCATTTGCATGAACTTCACCCATTCCTATTGACTTTGAAGACTGAAGGGTCCAGGAGCCAAGGAATGTGGTTGGCCTCCAGGACCCTTTTTTGAGCAGGAAAAATCAAGGAACCAGATGTTGCCCTAGAGCCACCAGAAGAATTATATCCTGTGAGTTTAGCCCAGTGAGGCCAGTGTCAGACTTCAGACCTCCAGAAGTATGATAAAGTTTGCATTGCCCATGTCACCAAGTTTATGGTGGTATGTAAGATGAGCCTTATAAAGCTAATAGTTTTAATTGTTCCTAGAAAACTATAAGGAATAATACAGGTTCTATGTATCTTTGCCTGAACTTGGAGTCTGGGGGTGGGGGATATACCTGATCTATGAATTTTATATAAATTCCCACCTACTAATGTAGACATAGAACTTATTCCCTAATAACATGACAGATGAGATTGACAGATCAGAGAATATTTTTATTGTTTATATTAGGAACATTGACTGTTATAAATTATTTTTGCTTTTACTGCCAGAAAACTGAGAGCCAAACTGGTTCATCTTTAATAGTGTACTATTTAAGAATTCAGCCTCTGAAGCATTTTCTGAGTTCAAGTTTCTGCTCCTGCCTTGTTCATAATCTCCCTGTACTTCAGTTGCCTGCTTTGTAAAACAGATAATTTATCTGTCCTCCTAGGGATAGAGTAATGCATTAGCCATAGTATTTGTTATAACATAAAAAAGCATTCAATCAAGGTGTGCTCTTGCTGCTGATGCTATCATCTACCAGTGTGTAATGTATCTTTTAGGATCATAGCTTTACCTTGACTTAATTGTAATAACCTGTTTTACTTAATTTTTGGTTTTTTTCTATGAAATGTTTATAACCTTCTTCAGTATTAAGGCAGATCATAGATTGGTGTGTAAGTCAGGAGATAACTTGATCTCAAATAGTAGAAACATAACTCAGAGTAGCCAAAGCACAAAAAAATGAAAATGAACTTACATAATTGAAAACTTGAGAAATGAATTCAGGTATAGCTGGATCAAGAGGCTTTTGATTTTTTCTGAATTGGCATCAGACTCTGTACATGTGAGGGCAAAGATGACCAGCAGCAGTTCTAGGGAGGTTTATGTAATAATTCAGTTCTTAAAAATAACAATCCTGAGGCCAGGCACAGTGGTGCACGCCTGTAATCCCAGGAGCTCAGGAGGTTGAGGCAGGAGGATTGCAAGTTCAAAGCCAGCCTCAGGGGCTGGGGCTGTAGCTCAGTGGTAGCGCGCTTGCCTAGCACGCGTGAGGCACTGGGTTCGAGCCTCAGCACCACATATAAACAAAAAATGAATAAAATAAAGATCCATCAACAACCAAAAAAAAAATTTAAAAAAAAAAGCCAGCCTCAGCACAAGCAAGGTGCTAAGCAACTCAGTGAAACCCTATTTCTAAATAAAAAATACAAAATGAAGCTGAAGATGTGGCTCAGTGGTCGAGTGCCCCTGAGTTCAATCTCCAGTACATAAAAATAAATAAATAAATAACAATCCTGAGGGAAATGTGTTATTTTCTCATTAGTTTAAACCCCAGGAAAGACACTGATGAAGCTCTGTGAACATTTGAAGTGAAGGGATGCCAGGAAACAGGATAGGTGATTTTCCTGGGAGAAACTGAATAACTAGGGGACATTTCCCCCTCATTTGGTAATACAAAGACTTTATTGTACAGACTGTTTCTGTATTAGTCTTCCATGAACATATGATGTATATCCAAAACTTAAAAATACATTCACAGTAAGGTCACTAGCTTTGACTCTAAGATGTTTTCAACAAACACCGTCATGAGTTTCAGAGTTAAAGGATTCTTCCTCACATATGTGCACATGCAGCATCCTGAGTAATTAGGAGTGGTTTCAAGAACTGCTGAGAAATAGGCACATGGGCATTGTTAATTCAGTGTTAGGTATACAACTGTCTTAATTTGGCGGTAATTTTAGACTTATAGAACAATTGCAAAAATGCTGCAGAGAGGGGCTGGGGTTGTAACTCAGTGGTAGAGCGCTTGCCTCACACATGTGAGGTACTGGGTTCAATCCTCAGCACCACATAAAAATAAAATAAATAATATTGTGTCCATCTACAACTAAAGAAAATTTTTAATGCTGCAGAGAGGTTATTTATGCCCTTCACCCAGCTTCCCTTAATGTTTACTTACACAACTTTACATAGTATAAGATAATCCAGAACCAGGAAATTAACATTGGCACAATACTGTTAACCACAGACACTATTCAGTTTCATGTTTTCCCTTGATGTTCTCTTCCTATTCCAGGATCCAATCCAGTATTCCACATTTCATTTGATTATTGTGTTTTCTTTACCCCCTCCAGTATATGACAGTTCCTCAGCATTTTCTTGAGTTTTATGGTCTTGACATTTTGATGAGTATTGATTGGTTATTTTGCAGAATACTTGTTTAGCTTGAGCTTTTCTGATGTTTTCTCCTAATTGGGTTGAGGTTATGCATTTTTTTAAAATTTATTTATTCTAGTTAGGTATATATTACAGCAGAACACATTTTGATTCATTGTACAGAAATGCAACACAACTTTTCATTTCTCTGGTTGTACATGGTGTAGTGCCACACCATATGTGCAGTCATACATGTACCTAGGGTAATGATGTCCATTTCATTCCACCATGTTTCCTGCCCCCATGCCCCCTCCTCCCCACTCTCCCCTTTGCCCAAAGTTCCTCCATTCTTCCATGCCCTCCCCGCATTATGGATCAGCATCCACTTATCAGAGAGAACAGTCAGTTTTTGGGTTTTTGGGATTGGCTTACTTCGCTTAGCATGATATTCTCTAACTCCATCCATTTACCTACAAATGCCATAATTTTATTGTCTTTTAATGCTGAGTAATATTCCATTCTGTATATATACCACAGTTTCTTTATCCATTCATCTGTTGCAGGTCATCTAGATTGCTTCCACAGTTTAGCAATTGTGAATTGTGCTTCTATACACATTGAAGTGGCTGCGTCACTGTAGTATGCTGTTTTTAAGTCTTTAGGGTATAGACTGAGGCGTGGGATAGCTGAGTCAAATGATGGTTCCATTCCAAGTTTTCTAAGGAATCTCCACACTGCTTTCCAGATTGGTTGGAGGTTATGCATTTTTAATAAAAGTACTCCAAAGCACTGTGTCCTCCTCAGTACATCATACCTGAGGATGTGTGCTGCATCTTCTGCAGGGGATACTGTCCTTGATCACGGGGTTAGAATGGCTTCTGCCTGCTTTCTCCAGTGTTAAAAGCTGTCATCTTTCCTTTATAATTGAAGGAGCTCTTTGAAGGTTTACAAATATTTTTCTTAAATTTTGCCTACTGGTTTTAGTGTCCATGAGCAGATCTAGCCTGAAACAATTAGCTTATGGTGTTTTTTAAGTGATTTCATAGGTCTCTTGTTACTTCTACATATATTATATGGAATTTTCTTATAAGGAAATACCTTCTCCTTCATTTATTATTCAGTTATTTATAGCAGTTTGGACTCATGGATGTTTATTTGTTCTGTGAGTTACAGTACTGTCATTACTTACTTTGCTGCTCACGTCATTGCAGCTTTAACAGTCAGGAGCTGTTTTTAGGTTGGGTTCTGTGTTCTTTTGGAAGTGCTGTCCTTTTCCAAGTCCTTATTTCCTGGCATCACAAACTATTTTAGGCCCATTTTGTTCATTCCCTGCTCCAGCACTGGAATGAATGACTTCTCCAACAAGCTGTCCTTTTATGGAGAGTGGTATTTAGAAACCAAGATCTTGTCAGTAAGATGTGCTCATTGCTGTTGGAGTTGGTCTCAGGCTCAATAGATACAGGTAAGAGTGTGTGTGTGTGTGAATTAAGCCTTGCACAGACACACCTGTATCTGTTTGTATATTTATATTTGGTCCATGGTGTATATGTATTTGTTCATACTGATGCTTTCAATTTCTGTTCCTTTCCTTATTTCTACCTTCTTTCACCAGTAGTGAGAAAACTGCCAGGTATAGTGGCACATGCCTATAATCCCAGTGACTTGGGAGGCTGAGACAGGAAGATCACAAGTTCAAGTCCAGCCTCAGCAACTTAGGCCCTAAACAACTTAGTGAGACCCGGTCTCAAAAAAAATACAGTACAGGGGCTGGGGCTGGGGCTCAGTGGTAGAGCGCTTGCCTAGCATGCGTGAGGCACTGGGTTCGATCCTCAGCACCACATATAAATAATAAATGAATAAAATAAAGATCCATCAACAACTAAGAAAAAAATTTTTTTTAAATACAATACAAAGACCTGGGAATATAGCTCAGTGGTAAAGTGCCCTGGTTAAATCCCTGGTACCAAAACAAAACTGGATCCTGTTATTCACAGTATACTTACTTGTTTGTCCATTCCTGGTATACATGTATGGATATTAGTTTTTAAACCCTAACCCTGTGAGAAACAAATTTACTAAGTGGAGTACAGCATTTATGAACAGTTCTTTTGTCTTTAGCCTTGTAAGGCTAAACTGTAGTATGCAGTCAAATATTATTTTCAACATTGACTTAGGTTAGGTCTCTTATCTCTGGTCCCCGTTGGTGTGGTTGTGTTATACATTTATAATAGCATCTCTAGGGCTGGGGTCCTTTAGTTTATATGTGTAAAATTTCATCTGGTTTTCTGCAGTAATTTTAGATGAAGTTGACTTTTCTCTTGTTCACCTTGGTGGTGCTAGAATACTGTTTTATTTTCATTTTTAGGGTGTTATAATGTAATCTCTCTGGCAGTTCTTCCGTATTACCCTTCAGCCCTCATCACTGTCCTTCTCCCACATTTTGTCTCAGTCTGTCCTTGCTCTCCACTAAGGTGTGGCTGGCTGAGGGTGGGGCATGAGTGTGCTGCTATACTCTGGGGGCTGGTGGTTTTTTTTTTTTTTTTGGTCCTCTTTTACTCAGTGATTTTGCAGTGCTAAAATTATCCAAGTGATGCTGAGCATATAATTTTCCGTCTAACTTATTTTCACTTCTTAGGAGTTTCTTTCTCATTTGGGGAGGTCATTGGAGGAAATACAAAGACATACATCATCTTCTCAGCTACTTTCAACTCTCCAATATTCTGGTTTTAACAGGAAAACTCCCTTGGGGGATTTGAAGAACTGATGCTTGACAAAGCTGAGCATCCCCAAGATATTGCTGGTTTTGTTAATGCTTTTCTAAGAACTGTATTGTATTGTAAACTTATAGGGCTATAAGGTGTTACTGCTTATAAACATGCTGTCTTGAGAATCATTAACTCAGCACTGATAATGGCTGGAGCTTGGCCTCTTAGTTGCCCATGGAGAGTGAGGACACCAGGTCAGCCTTCTCTGCATCAGGAACTGTTGGAAAGCTGTCAAACAGTTGCTGCTTTTTGCCTTTCTGCACTTAAAGATGTTCCCTTGTTTTCTGATTTCTGGTTTGCGTTGTTTTCCATGAGAATGCTTGTGACTCTAATCTGTGTTCATATAGTATAAAATGTCTCCTCCCCCGCCCCAGCTGCTTTTAAGGGGTTCTCTTTATTACTGGCTTTAAAAGCAATCTGTGTTATTCCTTTGCTTTTCTTCCTGATTCTTTTTTTTTTTTTTTTTTGGCACTGGAGATTGAACTCAGGGGCACTTGACCACTGAGCCACATCCCCAGTCCTATTTTGTGTTTTATATAGAGACAGGGTCTCACTGAGTTGCTTAACGCCTCACCTTTGCTGAGGCTGGCTTTGAACTCGAGATTCTCCTGTCTCAGCCTCTCTTCCTGATTCTTTTGTTTGAGGATTGTTGATAGGCCTGAGGCTCCCTCTCACCCACCCTTAGAACCAATATCTAAGATCTTCCTTTGCACCTAGGCTGCAGCTGAGGCATTTGTCCCTTGTTCCTGTGGTTCCTGCATCATGGCATTCCTGTTACCATTGAGGGTTTTTGAGATGATCCACTAAAGTCACCAACTGAAGGGCAGGACCTGATTGTTTACCAAACACTGTCTTGCACATATTGGGGACTCAAATGTCTGTTCAATGAATAACGTGGGGAACCAGGCCACCCACTAGGGTGTATCCTTCTGGGGTTGAAGAAGGGGTGCTAAGTCAAGAGAATGAATGCCCTCCCCCATTATCCAACCTAAATGCCTCTCAGGACACTTGAGGCCACCATGTTGAAGCCATGCAGGCTCTGTATGTCCTGCCAGCTTGTGTTCAGAAAGATGGAGGACTGCCTTCCTGGCAACAGACACTTCTGAGCTCTTAGCCAGCAGGTGGCAGAAGTGTTTCAGCCACTGTCAGTGTTCCCTTTCATTTGAGGAATGTTGACCATTCAGCCATATTTCATGCTGAGCACTGCACTGAGTGAAGCTTCTGCTCCAACAGACAGGTATGGCACTGTATCAGGCCAGTGGTTCTTAACCCTCCAAGGGCAGTGGTGCATTCCTCAAAATGAACATAAATCAACTCCACTACTGGGACTTCTTGGAGCAGGGTGTTACTTGCAAGGTAAAATCCAGCCACCAGTGAAGCCTTGAGAGCTCAAGCTAACTCAGCTGCCCTGAGCTGATGCCTCCAGTTTCTACCTGCAGCACAGGCCTGTGCCTCCTGAAATCTGCTCATCTCCTGGGTTTTGCAGCAGTTCTGTTTCTCCAGGAGCCCTTCTCTCATCGCTTTGTGTGGGTATGTGCGCACGCACGCATGCACACAACACACACACACACACACAATGTCAACACAGCCATCAGTTCTCCACTTGCCAAAGTGAGCACCACCAATACAAATCTATCACCTATCCATTTAGAAACTCCTCCTCTCTTAAGTTCAGGGTCAAAATTATGTTGGAAGCCGGGCGCGGTGGCACACGCCTGTAATCCCAGCACTTTGGGAGGCTGAGGAGGATCGGGGGTTCAAATCCAGCCTGGGCAAGGGCGAGGCGCTAGGCTACTCAGACCCTGTCTGTAAATAAAACACAAAATAGGACTGGGGATGTGGCTCAGTGGTCTAGTGCCCCTGAGTTCAATCCCCAGTACCAAAAAATAAAATTATTTGAGAGGCTCTTGTGGCTTCCTGCCAGGATACCCCTCCTAGCCTCTTAGAAGCCAGTCCACCAGGGCCGCCACCTGGTTCCCTCCAGTCGCAGGACCTGGGGCCGTCCTCCATCCTGCAGACAGCTGCATTCGTTCCGTTATTTATGTGAGCCTTGCCTCCACCCAGGGGCTTCCCAGTGCCTCTTCCCTGGGGGGGAGGTAGATGCCGAAATGAGATCCTGGCCTTTTAGAGGCAGATCCAGAAGCCGCAGTGGCCAGGACTCAGGCGGAGGAGGGGAAGATGCTTGGTACACGAGACCCTCCCTGGTTGAACGGCATTTGTTCGCTAGCATTTAGGGATGCCCATCTCGGAGCCTGGCTGAGCGGCCCCGGCCGGCAGGTGCTGGCCTGGCGGCCCAGGAGCCGCAGTGGGCGGGCCGCGCGGCCGCAGCCGCAGCCCCCGCCCCCGCCCCGCCGCGGCGGCCGCTCGGCTCGGCTCGGCTCGGCTCGGGCGGGCGCAGTCTGCAGCGAGCGGCTCTGCGGCTCGGCTGGCTCGCCGCGCGCCATGGCCCCGGGCCTGCGAGGCCTCCCGCGGCGCGGGCTCTGGCTGCTCCTGGGTGAGTAGGGCGCGGTGAGTCGCGGGCCCCGGACGCGTCTTCCCGGCGCGGACCCCTGTGGCCGCAGGGTCCCACGCGGAGCGCCCACCGGGCGCCAGTGCGGGGAGCCCCAGACGCAGTGCGGCGGGCACGCGGGTCCGCCGGGGAAGAGTGGCTTTGGGACATCGCGGAGCCAGGGCTTCGGAAGGCGCGGGCGACCTTGCCCCACACGCCAGGGGCCTGCCTCTAGGGGATGGGTAGTTACCTGGGACGCGGGCTCCGCTGCCCCCACCCCCGAGCTGGAGCTCCAAGCTCCGGTTGGTGGCAGCCCAGGCTTCCCAAGGCCAGAGTATGTTGGCCAGCTCCGGGAGCAGGCGCCTTGCGGTTCCAGCTCGGGGGTTGGAACCACAGCCCGTCTAGCTAGGCATCAGCTGAAACGAAATCCGATTCTTGTCACATAAGCAGTTGATGCTTCTTTACTAAATGATGTCCTTTGCAAAAATAAGGCCAGTCCTCTTTCTTCTTGAGGACATTTGTTATCTTGGCATTTCTGACTAATAGAAATTCAAAGAGGGGCAGGAATCATTGGTGAGGTGGCAGAACTTGCTGGGCTTTTGGCTTTCAGATTACAACTGAAACCCAGGAGCAACCGCAACTTGCAGTAAATTCAAGAAATTTTCTGTTTCAACTCACTTGGTGATGTTTGCATAAAATGAACCATTACAGCTATTGGGTTTGTTTCACATATATACCTGCTTTTTAATGAAAACTAGATTACTTGGGTTGGGGAGTCGGGTGGCCCTGGGAAGGCCCCTGCGGTTATTACTGGTCCTGTGGTGTTTCCTCAGACTGGCTGTTGATCAGAAGCACCTGCTGCAAGGAGGTCTCTTCGGTGCTGATGCTGATGAAGGGTGGCCATTGGCACTGCTTTTGTAGGCAGGGAAGCACTTATGGCAATGTGGCCTGTCTGTGGAGGCTGCCCCAGCAGTGAGGAGAGGGCACCCAGGACTTCCCAGGAGCTATGTAGTTCCTGGCCCCTATTTGTAAACCTTACCAGGGAGCATCAGCTCTATACAGAAATCTGAGTCACGTCTGCTTCAGCATAATATAATCCGAAGAAGTGCCTTAACTAAAGTTATGTGAAAAGCAAAATCTTATAATCATCTCTTCTTTTGTGTTAAGATCTATTTGACGTCACATGGAATTTACTGTTTTAGTTTCCTAACAAACTATCATTTTTCTGTTAGCAAGGCAGAGAGTTGTGTTGTGTAATATTTTTTACATACATAAATAAATGTTCTTTACTGGTGCCCAAAGCCTGCACCCTCTAAAGCTTGTGTAAATAAAGCTCCATGTCATGGTTGCATATAAAGACCTTCCTTGTTTACCTAAAGAAAACAATTCATGTTCTGCTGGGAAGTCCAAAGTTCTGTAATCCTAACAATTTTCTGAGTGGTCTGGCTAATGTTATATCTTGGAAGAACAAACACAACTTTATGAGGTTATCAGTAAATTAATGTCCTTGGGGACCAGCTGTGATGAGCACAATGACTGAGCACACACTGTTTTCTTCCTGAGCCACAGTGCCAGCCAGATCTCTGTGTTGATGTTGAGTCTGCTACGCAGAATAGCAATATGGAAATTTTTTTAAGTATGCGAGTCACTATGTTTAAGAGCTTATCTGTGACAGCTCTACAATTAAGCACGGTATCTTTTCTTACTCAACCTGATCACTTGCTGTTTGCAGTTACTAAAGTCCCATTATAGGTTCTTTTCCCTCTGAGAATCCTGTGTACTATTATTCTCTTTACACAGAACCTGATATGTGACTGCATGCATTTTTTAAATTTCCTGTATAACCACCAAAAAGTTGTTCATTGGTCAGAAAAGGACATTTCCAGAGGAACCAGGGTAATTCTTTGATGACTGCATTGCAAGCTCCTGTTTTTGCAGAACTCACTCAGGGTTTGCCAGCCGCTGCTGCTACAGTTGAGGCTCCTCAGTCCTCAGTCCTTGGAAGCAAGCATGCCTGCCTTACCATCATGCTGTGGACTCCAGGGGGTCTTTTGAATGGCTGCACTCTTTGTTGAAGTATAGGACTCCATGTGAACACAAGTGTAGCTGGTGCTGACAGGGACATCATGGAAATGTATGGCAGTGTGCTTGGTGCTGCTTTAAACCTGAACAGCTCTAATCCCAGAGTCCAGATCTTCGGGATTCATACTTGCTGATCAGCTCAGTGTTTGTTTACCAGCACTGCATGTTTAGCTGCAGGGAGAAATTCCTGGGGTTTGTCTTCCTTCCACGAGTGCATGCCACTCAGCATGCATAGTGTCAGTCCCAGCCAGGGCTGTGCAGAAGCATTTCCATCCACAGTGGACGTAGTGGTGAGCAGCGCCACAGGGAAACGTTTCAAGTGGATCCTCACTGCAGGCAGAGGTCTCGGATAATCTCTTGTGATTCCTTCTCCGCACCATAATGAACCAATTCCATAACTTCTGATCAGTTAAAACTGGCATCTGGCAGTGTGTGATATGGGAGCCTCCTGTGTGTGAATTTGAGTGAAAATGGCAAGTCTGGCAGTGGAGCCCTGGGCTAGCCTGCCAGTGTCTCCTCCCTGAGGCCCCGAACACCAGGGACTGAACTCAGGGGCACTTAACCACTGAGCCCCATCTCCAGCCCTTTTCATATTTTGTTTAGAGACAGGGCCTAACTGAGTTGCTTAGGGCCTTGCTAAGTTGCTGAGGCTGGCTTTGAACTTGTGATCCTCCTGCCTCAGCCTCCCAAGC
The DNA here is from genome assembly GCA_004024805.1 of Geosciurus inauris. Lineage (NCBI taxonomy): Eukaryota > Metazoa > Chordata > Mammalia > Rodentia > Sciuridae > Geosciurus > Geosciurus inauris. The sequence goes on along the minus strand of PVHX01003691.1, from coordinate 56,549 downwards.
TACTGGAATTACAGATGTGTGCCACCACACCCAGCCCAGAACACGTTCTTCCTGAGGCTCCATATGGCATGCTGGGCTGTGCCCTCAGTGGACCCTGGCCTAGTCCTAGCCATCAGAATTGTCCCAGGCTGGATGGTCACTTTCCTGCAGGCCTGTGAGGAAAAGTGAACTTTTTCCTCTAGGCTGGATCTGTGTAGCTTCCAGAGTCCAACCTGCAGGCCATGGGCAGCAGCTCCATCACACTCCTTTGAGCCCCTAAATGGAACCCATGGGGTATACTTAGCAATCACATGAACCCATCATGTCTGCCCCTTGCCGGGATGGCACCTGTGCATGGCAGGGCTGGGAGAACCCCGCCAGAGCTTCTCACCCCATCAAGGACTCTGGGTGACCTCCTGGAAAAGGAAATTCCCACCAAGAAGATGACTAGAAAAGGAACTTGTGCCTAAATGCACGTCACAAAGATTTGCCATTTGTGAGTATCCAGTGAAGTGGAATCAAACACATTCCTGATGCCGTGCAGTCACCCAGCCGTCACCAGAGTCTTCTCATCTCACAGAACTGAAACTGTTCCCATTGAACACTGGCTCCCCACCCCTCAGCCCTGGCAACCACCGCTCTACTTTCCTTCTCTGACTTCAGCTACTTGGTACCTCATCGAGTAGAATCACACAGTATTTGACCTTGGGTGACTAGCTCATTTCACTAGCATAATGTCCTTGACTCAGCCATGTTGTAGCATGTGTCAGGATTTCCTTTTTGAAGGTCAAATGATATTCTGCTGTGCGGGCAGACCACATTTTGTTTAACTGTTCGTCTGCCAGTGGACACTGGGGTGTCCTCCTTTCAGGGTTCTTTTTGTTTTGGTTTGGGTTTGGGGGTTTTTGTTTTGTTTTGGTTTGATTTTGGTATTTACCCAGAAGTGGGACTACTATGTCATGTGGTAGTTCTCTGTTTAACTTTTTGAGAGACCGCTATACTGTTTTCCACAGCAACCAAGCTATTGACGTTCCCATCAACAGCACATAAGTCTTCCAATTTCTCCATATCCTCTCCAACACTTGATATTTTCTGGTTTTCTTTTTGTTTTTTTTTACAGCAGCCATCCCGACCACTGGGAGGTGCCATTCATTACTCTGTGGTGGGATTGAACTTTGTCAGGGACAATATTGTGGCTTATGGTTTTTGGTCTCATATTTCTCGGATGTTTCCCTGACTGCCTTTTGTATATTGCACTGAGTACTCAGTTCTTTGACCTAGCTTGACATCTGGTTTTCTGGAGGATTCAGAGCACCCATTAAAGTCATTTGCCTGCATCCCTGCACCTGCCCTCAGGGCCAGTGACCTTGGGCAGGCCACCCCCTGTCTCCCAGCTGCTCCTCCTCTGTGGATGAGGAGGCCTGAGATCACCACCTCCTTGAACAGTCCTGGGAGTCCCAAGGCCTGGCACACAGCCGGCACTTTGTGGTTGATCGCTACCCTTTCTGGCTTTGAGGAATATTGGTGGAGTTTATTCTGATATCTTTTCTATTTTCGGTTCTCAAATACTTCCAGGGGGCTTCCTATTTTTTTCTTGAGGTCTAGATTTTCGTGTTTCTCTCTGGTAGACAGTCTGTTTAAACTTGTGTTTTATGGCTTAAACATGATTATTCTTGTCTCATCAAATCCAGAGATGAATAGCGCTGTTGCCGCGGGTAGAATGTTGGTGAGAGGTAGTTGTGGGCAGGACCAAGGCCGGCAGCAGGAAGTGGGGAGCCCTGGTGTGTGGGGCGTCTGTCACCAGGTTGCCATGGGTAGAGGCCTCCACGCTAATCCAAACAAGGACTTAGAAAGGCCAGCGCAGTGCAGTGGGAGTGGGGCGGGGGTCAAGGACGTAGGACAGGGCCAACAAACGTGCGCAGGCCCCCACACCCAGCACAGAGCAGGCACTTCAGTGGGGAGGGTGGCAGCAGGACAGTGGGCTGGAACAAGAGGATCAGAACCAGTAACAGGAGGAGAATCTGCTTGGCACGGCCTCCTGGGGACCAACAGCTACTGGAGCAGGAAGAAAAGGGCCCAGGAGGACCTGTCCCCCCTCACTCCACTGCCCCTTCCAGGCTGCTCAGGGTGTGTTAGGGGTGGGTGGAGGGTCTCAGCCTGAGCCCCAGAGGTGGGCACCAGAGATTCTTGCCTGAAGGGAACACCTGGGGGTAGGGACCACCTGACCTGGAGAGGAAGGGCTTTGACCAGACTGAGGCAGCAGGCGGGAAGCTCCGAAGTTGAGGGGAGGGTTTGCTGTGGAGGATGTGAGGGCCACAGGACAGCAGAAGCCAGGCGAGGAACACCGGGTGACTGAGCACCTCCCTCAGATCTCAGCGGCCTGGAGTGCACCGTCAGCCACGAGGTGGCGGGGTGGGGGGTGTGTGATTAGGATGTGGGCTGGCGTGGAGGCCCTGAAGTTCGCCTAGGACAGGTTATAGACCAAAAAGGCACCCGGCTTGGGAGAACTAGGTGCCCAGGTGGGCTGGGAGCTTTGGGCTCTCCTTCAACCCCTTTGGACCCTGGGCACTTCAATCCTGGAAGAGTCATTCCCAGGCTCAGTGGGTCCTGCATCCCCCAGGAAAATCTCTGGAATTGTGCCTCCTGGAGCAACAGATTGATTGTTGATAAATTAATTACACACCTGGGCCTCTGCAGTATGGCCTATAAAATATGTACAAAAATAAGCTTCCCTAAAAGATGGTTTGTCCAGACTACTATAATGGAGAACACTCTTGCTGTCTGGGCGAGTAGCGGGAGTGCCTTCAGGGTACCAGTGGCCTCTAGTGGGAGCTGCGGGGCTGAGTCTGCACCAACCTGGAGAGAAGGTGCTGCCCAGGAGGGCCTGGTGCGGGAGGGCGGGGTGCAGAGGGCTGTTCTTGGCTGGACCTTGTACCAAGGATCCTCGGCAGGAGTCGCCCGCTCAAGCCACTCCCCTGGTGTCCAGGGGATGGCTCTTCCATCCTTGGGATGGAAGCCACTCCCCTGGTGTCCTTGGGATGGCTCTTCCAGGTATCCCTGTGAGGTGTCAGTGACTCTCATTACACCCATCTCCTGTAAGCTCAGCTCTGCACAGACGTGGATCGCCACAGCCTTTTTGAGCACTGCTGTGGGGATCTGTGATGCTGAGGCTGCCACCTCACGTCTCTGGCGTGTCCCGGGCAGGTGTGCCAGGGATTGCAGCTGCCCTGACACTCCTGGGCTTTGCTTGGAGATCTCTCCCAGCCTGTTGGTGTGGCTCCTATTTATGCTCATTGCAGAAGCGCTTTCCTGCTGTAGAGAGAAGGAGCCAGAGTCCATGTACAGACAGTTCCTAAGCCATGCACAACCTAAGGGACTTTTGGGTCTTATGCTGTGAGGGAGGAAAGCCACCTTGGGGGAAGCCTCAGCACCAGGGACTTCGGACATAAATCATGAATGGTTACGTTTGTGGTCAGAAAGAAAATAAGACCCATTTAGCCCCAAACAGCTATTTTAAAATTGGGGAGTTTTGTTCTCTTTTAAAACCATAATGTTGCCCCTCCCTCCAGTGAAAGGAACTACTACATCGGGCCCTTTTAAGAAAAATACAAGTGCTGTTGCTTGGTACTTGAAAACTGAAACTACTTCCAGATTTGCCTGCATAGCTGCCCAGGCCTTATCCCAATTGTAGGCTCTGGGTTCCCCAGGACAAGAAAGGGCGGTGGGGCGGGGGGTGATTTCCATTCCCAAAGAGCAGGGGCATGGATGGAGCTGGGCCCTGCAGATCCCACCCTTGAGAAGCAAAGAATGGCTTGGCGAGAGGGCAGATGCAGGGTTGACCCTGCAGCCAGACCAGGGAGGGTGTGGCACACGTGGTGGGAGCTGGAGCTGGCTGTGCCATCCTGGAGGCTGCAGGAAAGGGTGATGTGGGGCCACATGGTTGTGCTCTGCAGCCTGGCAGACAGCAGTGGAGAGCGACCTGAATATGGCCCATTCTGTGGCAGGGAGCACTGCAGAAGGAGGATGTTCCCCTCAATGCCTCCCAGCCAGGCCAAGAGGGTAGTGTGAGTCCTGGCCCCCAGCACCTGCCCGCCGCCCTTCCCTTCCCCTGCTGGGGACCCCCCAGAGGAGGCATCACCACCTCCCCCTGGGGTCTGGCTTCGCAGGACTCTTGTGCAACCACCAGGATCCCTAAAACGTGTTCCTCCACAGCCAGTGTCAGCCCACATTGGTTCTGTCGTGTGTCGCCCAGAACCCTGCTTGGGCCACACTGTCCATGTAGACATCTTCACTCGTCCTGATACCAGCTCTTCCAGAACAGAGAAGAGAGCACAGCGATCTGTGGCCCTCCCACGCCCAGCCTGTCCCTTGCATTTGGGATGGTTCTAGGGCACCCTGGCCTCACCCTGTGCATCGTGTCCGCTGACGGAGCTGGGTGTGGCCGTCTCGTGCATTTGTTGGTTCATTTGACAAATATGAAGGGCCAGGCTGCTGAGTGCCAGGAGAATGACGTGCGCATGAGTCAGGAAGGAGTGGGAGGCGAGGGCAGTGACAGTGGTTCTGAGGAGGGAAAAGCTGTTCCGCACACTCCACCTGAGTGCCCAGGAAGTGGCTGGGGTTTGGGCAGGGGTGGCTTCCTGCAACGGGGGCGGCTGAAGGAGCCCTGGAGGAGCAGGTCACACGGGCACAAGGCTTACCAGGGAAAGGTGTTCCAGGTGGTGGCACAAGCAGGGTGGAGTGGGTGGGGGACAAACAGGAGCCTCAACCCCTGCATGAGACTGGATGCGATACTCTGAGTTCCTCGGTGGGCCCTGCCTGAGCCCTCCTGGGTGTCCCTGGTGCTCACCTTTCTACAGCACACGGGGGTCCCGATGGGACAGGCATAGGAAGCGGCGCCTGCCCCAAGTCAGCCCTGACTCTGGGCATGAGTCCCTAGGATAGTGAGCGTGTTCATAGCTGACCCAGCTGGTCCCTAGGTGCACTGAATGTGTTGGTGTGGACACTGGGGGACATACCTAGGCTTCTGGCATGAGTTCAGGTGGGTAGAGAGGCTTTCAGGGGAGCTGGGAGGTTGCTCTACCCTCTGAGGTCAGGTGCAGTCTGGGGTGAGGGGGCAGTCTCCTTCCATAACCCCACATTTTAATGGGGGTCTTGTCCTGAGAGTGGGCAGTTCTCACTAGTGTCCAGGGCTGGATGCTGGAGCCTTTCCTCAGGAGCTCCTCCAAGGAGCTTTTCTGATTTGCAAGCAAGCCTTTCCTTGGGGCCATCAGTACTCACCAGTACTCCTCAGCTTCTCCCAAAAGTCCCTGGAGTCTCCCTGCTCTTAGAAACCTTGTCCCCAGCCTCCAACCCTCCTCCTGACCAGGATGCCCTCTGCTCTTGAGACAGCCGGTCTCCCCATCTGACCAGGTCCACATGCACTGGCCATGCACATTCCCATGTAACCTTTCCTAAGACATGCCCCCAAGGGGAACAAGGTTCCCAGAGTGCCCCCAGACCTGGGGGACAGTGACGCCCATGAGGATGTCTCAGAGCAGCAGAGCCTGGCACGGCTGCACTCAGGGAGTACCCCAGGCTTCCCAATACCTCCACGTACTATTTTGTGGGGTTTGGGTTTTGTGTTAGGTTTTTATTTTTAATTAGATACAGGGTTTCCTTTTTGTTGCTATGGAATCCACTGTGTTAGCTTTACTGGCCAGGCTCATTGGTCCCTGCCAGACCCCTCCCCTGAGACCCTGATGAGCCAGGCAGAGCACATGTGGGAGTGGCTCCAGGGATGGCATGCCCTGTTTCCTGTCACAGCCACTGTGCCCAGCGGGCTTGTAGCCCACATGGATGCCTTGAGCTGCACAGGGCCAGTCTCCTTCCCTTTTGTCAGGCAGCGGGCACAGGGCCTCTCCAGGCCCTCTCACCTGCTGCTTGTGAGCTGCTCCCCACCTCTGCTGTGTCCCAGGCTTCACCATCCCATCAGCACCCTTCTAGCTCACAGCTGTGGCCTGCCAGCAGCCAGACCCTGGACAGGTAATGCAAGGACTCCACCCCAACTGCCCCTTAGAGAGGCCAAGAGAATGGATGGATGTTCAACCTGAGGAGGCCTGGCAGACAGGCACATGGGAGCCAAAGAGAAAAAACCCTTGCTCACCGGAGCCAGTGGTGAGCTCTGGGAAGCAGGTGAATTTTGATTTTATTCAATGTATCGCTTGACATATCATCTTGGATCTCGTGTTGTGTATTGAGGTGGCGGTAGAGGGTAGTTTACTCCATTGCCAGCGTGGTCTGTGATAAGCAAATACCAGACACAGAGGACGTGCCAGGGCCCCCCAGCTGGGTGGTACAGCACACCTCCAGGCACCAGTCTGCATAGACTCAAGACCCTCTCCATGGCCTCTTTGGGGAGCAGGCATGATTCCTTCCTCCCACACCTGGGGAGCCGCCTGGTGGCATTGCAGGTCAGCACTGGGGCACATAAGCCAGCAGGCCTGGGTCCAGTCCCAGTGAGTTCTTCTCCCTGCCTCAGCTTCCATGGGTATAAAGGTGGAATTGTCTAAGTGTGAAGCTGTCCTGGCGCTGGCACCCATGTCCTTGGGACAAGTGGCAGTTGTCACCAGCAGCAGTAAGTGCCACTGAGGGCATCATGGGGCCTCTGCAGGGACACAAAGTGATTGAGGAGAGAATCCAATTAGAGCCACAGGTGCCCCTGCAGGGATCACTTAGAGACGCCATCCTTGGGGCACACTGGTGGGTGGGCTCCAGGGCCTGGGATGAGTGGGTGGGTGGGAAAGGCTGCCGGCAGGTGGGAGGCCGGCGGTGACAGCCTAACTCCTGTGTTACAGTGCACCACCTCCTCCTGGCCACCTCCTGCCAGGACGCCCACTACGGCACCCTCATCCAGCAGCGCTGCCTCCCCGCGTTCAAGGAGGACATGGAGGCCATCGGGAAGGCTCTGTGGTGTGACTGGGGCAAGACTATCCGGTAAGTCCTGAATCATGGGAGCTGGGTTGTGGCTGGAGCAGATGTGCACCCTCTTTCTGACCACGTGGGGCTGCAGAGTCTGGCGGGAGGATTCCTCTAGAGGCCACTGGGCTGGAGGGGACATAGGAAGTGGTTCTTCCCCACCATCTGGAGTGCTGGCATCAAGGACAAAGGAGGGCACTGGTGGAGGGTGGGCATAAATAATGAGGATGGGAAGAGGCTGTGTCCTCACAGACTGTCCAGGTGGCTGTGGGTGCTGGGGCAGCAGGAGATGCAAGGTTCAGATTAGGCTGGAGATGCTTGTGGCCATCCAAGTGCAGGGGTCCGGGCACAGCCGAGCCTAGTTCAGTGCCTGGGCCCTGGGTGGCTGAGTCTTTGGACAGGAGCCAGGCTTGCAAGGACTTCCACTGGTTCCTTCAGTCCCTCGTCAGACCAAATCTGTCCTTCCTGCCCACCCCCTGAGACCCCATCCTGTTCAGGGCTCAGAGCTTCCCTGAATGCTGAGTGAGACTGTCTCTAGAGGGGTGGCTCTCACTGCGGTCTTCCCCTCTGGATTGGCCCTCCTACCAGAAGGTCCCTCTCCGCCCACCCTTCACGTGCTCACTTACTGCCTCCCAAGGCCCCTCAGATGCCTGGCGCCCCTCAGTGCTTGGGACTGTCCCCACCAGGCCCAGGCTTCTCCACCTCAGGAGCAGGGGTCATGACTGGTGTGTCCACGATCCATTTCTCAATTTAGTTTCTGCCTCAGTGTGTGGGCACTGAGGCATCCTGAGGGCTTTTGGTCACATATGGGGTCAGCAGTGTGGGGGTGCTTTGGGCTGCTAGCCCCAACCATGGTGTCCTACATGCAGGGATCTGGGTACATATTCACAACACTGCACAATACACAGGACCGGCACAGTTCTGGTGCCCCACAGATGATGGACACTGGACATTTCCCACCAGCTCCTGAAGTATGAGAGAGACCAAGGAGGCTGGGGACCAGCAGTCAAGGCCAGAGGCCCAGAAGGGAGGCCCAGGAGAGTCTCCTTGGAAGAGAGGTGGAGCCAGTGTTATATAAAAAGAGCATGTGTGGGTTGGCTTCTTCGACCCAGGACACACTGGGACTCCTGGTGGGCACTGGGAAGTCCAGAGAGATTAGAAAGCCTTTATAAAACTGAGCTCACAGCTCCTCTAGGAGGAGGGAAGATGCAGGCTGGAGTGAGCATGGAGTGAACACCCAGGGCCAGGTCTTCTGTCCACAGAGTTCATGAGGCGGGGCCTGTGTTGCTCCTCTGAACGGGGTTCAGGCCCCTCCCTGCCCACAGAGCCCATGGCCTCTGCTGCGGCCCCTTCTTTCTTTTACCAAGTCAGGCAGACAGCTGGCCCCTATCTTTACCTCTCCCCAGCTGTGCAAGGGCAGAGCCCATCTCTTCCATCTCTGGGGAGGTCAGTTGAACCCAGCAGAGTCTGTGCTCAGTTCTCACTTGTTGAAGTGAATCTCGGCCTCAGAAGCAGGAAACTAAACAGTCAGGATGCATGAGGTGTACACAGGAGAGCCTTGTCGGCCTTAAAGCTGCAGACACAAGCTCCCAGGCCTCTCTGCTGGAGCTCAGGTGTGGAGAGCTGCTGCCTCAGGGCTCAGTGGCCAGAGCAGCCAGGGTCCTCACCCTCATCTTACACTGCCATTCTGCAATCCCCTTTGAGACTTTGGGTCTCATTTTCTGAGCTGAGGAACGAGTTAGGAGTTGGAAACTGAGAGGAGAGAGGTGGTTCAAAAAGACAGAACAGCCTGTCTCCAGGACAATTGGCTTTCTGCCTCAGCCAAGTAGTTTGTATTTAGGTTAAAGACGGCATTGATTATTATCCAGGAAAGACCCATTAGGGGCCCCAGAGGGATACACTCACTGCCTGCTCTGTGCAGCAATCATTGATCTGCACAGGCTCACAAAGCAGAGCCTCCCAAAGACAGTGGGGGACGCCAGGACGCCAGTGTCATTCTGTAAGAAGCAGCGGTGCTGGGTTATTGCACGCAGAAGCTGCCACAGATGGTCTCTGATGGTGCTTAGACAAAGAGGGACAAGCAGCACTCAGGCTAGAGAGAGAGCACACCCTCAATGGAGCCTTGCGGTACACACCTGGGCATAAAAGAAGGCAGAGCTGTTGCAAAAGGTCTTTTATTTGCAAAGAAAATAAAGACAATTTAGGAACCAAGCAGAAAAAGTCCACTCCACAGTAGCTCCTCAGCAAGTCAGCTGTGCCCTGTCGGTCCCGGGGTCTGTGGACACATCATGATGTCCCTCCGAGGTGGCCACCTCCTAATGACCTGTGAGTCTGTCGTGTTACACACCTCAGGTGTGTAATCTAAGATGCCAGTCAGGTGACCTTGACATGGCAGATCATTCTGGACTACCCAGGTGGGTCGAAGGAAATCAAAAGGCCCCTTAATAAATGGGTCCCAGCTCGGGCCATTTCGGTACCTTCACATTGACTTTGTGCCCGTCAACCAGTCTTCTTTGAGCACTTCCTTTCTTCCTGGTACCATGAGGTGTCCTGGGCTTATCTTCTCCTCTTCCTACCTCAGCCCTGGAATCAGACTTTCCTCCCAGGAGCGCTGCTGCTTTTATCAGAGAATGGAACTTAGGGACCAGTTTTGATGGAACTAGTAGAACTCGCAGGTGCTAGAAAACAGCACGGCAGTCCCTCTTCAATCTGGTGTGGCGAATGGCTATGTGGAACAGCGTTTGCTTTGAGAATTGCCTTCCGCCGCTGTGGGGTCTGTAGGCCCACAGTCTGAAGCGACCAGCAGGTGGGAACCCCAGAGGAGGCCAAGACTGCATCTTAAGGCAGAATTTCTACACCTGCCCTAGACCCTTCCGCTGACAGGTGAGGCCCCACCCACATCATTAGTATTAACCTTTGCTTAGAGTCCCCTGATTGTAGATGTTTCCCACATCTCAAAATTACCCCACAGCCATGCCTAGGTTAGTGTTTGGGTGACTAGGTCCTCGAGCCTGGCCAAGTTGACACATAAAACTGACTATCACACTGTGACTGAAGTCAGCCCTTCTGAAGGGTGTGTTTAGAGAACTGTTTCTCCTCCCACTACTGCCCCTTCCCATTTCTCCTATCCTCACCCACTTCCTGTGGGCAAGCAGCTCATTCGTTCCTGGTATTTCCTTCCTGTATTTCTTTTGCATATATGAGCAAATGTGTGCATTTTTTCTTACATCCTCTTTCTTACATCAAGAGTAATCTACTGGGCTGGGGTTGTGGCGCAGTGGTAGCGTGCTCGCCTAGCACGCGGGAGGCACTGGGTTCGATCCTCAGCACCACATAAAAATAAAATAAAGATATTCTGTCCACCTACAACTAAAAAATAAATATTTAAAAAAAAAAAAAAAAGAGTAATCTACTAAGTATCTCCCCTTGTACTTTGGTGAACTTGGATTGCTTTGCAGTTGTTTTGTTTTTACTTTATCCTGGAAATTCCTCTTTAGCAGTGCAGAGGGCTTCCTATTAATTTTCACAGTTGCATAGTACTCCACAGAGCAGTTTCTCTACCATTTTCTTATGAAAAGGCATTTAGGTTGTTTTCACTGTTCTCCAACTTCAGACAGGACTCACAGATGGCCCTACCTGCATTTTTTCATGTTTTGGGAGCTGCACCTTCAGGGTAGACACCTGGAAGTAGAATTGCTGAGTCAAAAGGGAGGGCATGTGTGGTGGTGTTAGGGATTGCTGTTTCCCTCAGTTTGCGTTCCCACCAGCAGCTACAGGCCTGCCTGCTCCCCATGGCCTGCCGCATGCATTGTGATGCACTGCCACTGGCTGATAAGTGGGAAACGGGGCCTCAGAGGTGTGTTCATTTACCCTTCTCTAATTATGAGTGAATCCAGACGTCTCTCATTTGGTTAAGGTCCATTCTTTAAATATTTTTTTTAGTTGTAGATGGACAAAATATCTTTATTTTATTATTATTATTTTTTATGTGGTGCTGAGGATTGAACCCAGTGCCTCACGCATGTGAGGCAAGCACTCTACCACTGAGCTACAATCCCAGCCCCTGGTTAAGGTCCATTCTTTTACCTTTCTGCGTGTTGTTTGATCGTGTCTTTTCCCATTTATATCATGTTCATGTCCTTTTTATTTCATTTCATTTCTCTGCCATGCTGGGGTACAGCTCAGGCCTTGCACATGCTAGGCAAGAGCTCCACCACTGAGCTGCACCCCAGTCCTCTGGTCCTTTTTTTTTTTTTTTTTTTTTTTTTTTTTTTTTTTTTTTTTTTTTTTTTTTTTTTTAATTTTTTTTTTTAGTTGTAGATGGACGCAATTTCTTTATTTTATTTATGTATTTATTTTTTTAATATTTTTTTAGTTGTAGATGGACACAATGGCTTTATTTTATTGCTTTGTACGTGGTGCTGAGGATTGAACCCAGTGACTCGTGCATGCAAGGCAAGCGCTCTTCCACTGAGCCACAACCCCAGCCCAGTCCTCTGGTCCTTTAAAAGAGTCCTGTGTGTGAGGAGCAGCTGGAGGCCTGTCTCCCAGCTTGTCCTTTGCTCATCCTTTCTCCTTTGTTGTCCTTGCTGGGCAGTGTATCCACTGCGTCTGCTTCACCATGTCCTGGCCAGGCATAGGGAGGACTCACCATGCTCTCCTCTGCCTGCATCCAAACCCCTGGTCTGTCCGCAGTTTATTCTTGCATGCAGTGTGAAGCATGAACCAGATCTCATCTTCTGGATGGGCCCCCAGTTGTCCTATTGATTGAGAAGTCCATCTGCCCAGTGACTTGAGACCCCATCTTTGTCATGTACTTGAGTATCCAGTGCACTTTACCCAGCCCTTCACAAATCTCCCTCTTCTTTTTTTATTTGTTCTAATCAGTTATACATGACAGCAGAATGCATTAAGATTCGTAGTACACAAATGGAGCACAATTTTTCACTTCTGTGGTTGTACACGAAGTAGTCACAACATTCCTGTCATCGTGCAAGTGCCTAGGATAATGATGTGCATCTCATTCCACCATCTTTCCTACCCCATGCCCCTTCTTCTCCCCATATTCCCCTTTGCCCTATCCAAAGGCATTATCCATAAAGCCTCCCACCCCCCATTATGGATCAGCATCCACTTATCAGAACATTCGCCCTTTGGTTTTTTGGGATTGGCTTACTTCGCTTAGCATGATGTTCTCCAACTCCATCCATTTACCTGCAAATGCCATGATTTTATTTGCTTTTAATGCTGAGTAATATTCCATTGTGTGTGTGTGTATATATATATATACACACACACACTACAGTTTTTTTATCCATTTATTTATTGAAGGACATCAAGGTTGCTTCCACAGTTTAGCTATTGTGAATTGTGCTGCTATAAAAATATTGAAGTGGCTGCGTTACTGCAGTGTGCTGATTTTAAGTCCTTTGGGTATAGAGCAAGGAGTGGGATGGCTGGGTCAAATGGTGGTTCCATTCTAAGTTTTCTAAGGAATCTCCAGACTACTTTCCAGAGTGGTTGCACCAATTTGCAGTCCCACCAGCAATGTATGAGTGTGCCTTTTCCCCACAACCTTGCCAACACTTATTGTTGTTTATATTCTTGATAGTTGCCATTTTGATTGGAGAGGAAATCTTAGAGTAGTTTTTATTTGCATTTCTCTAATTACTAGAGATGTTGAACATTTTTCATGTATTTGTTGATTGATTGTATATCATGTTCTGAGAAGTGTCTGTTCAGTTCCTTAGCCCATTTATTGCTTGGGTTATTTGGGGTTTTTTTATATTAAGGTTTTTCAGTTCTTTATATATCCTAGAGATTAGTGCTCTATCTGAGGTGCATGTGGAAAAGATTTTCTCCCATTCTTTAGGTTCTCTCTTCACATTATTGATTGTTTTCTTTGCTAAGAAGAAGCTTTTTAGTTTGAATCCATCCCATTTGTTGATTCTTGATTTTATCTCCTGCTGTTTAGGAGTTTTGTTTAGAAAGTTGGGGCCTAAGCTGGGCATGGTGGCTCACACCTGTAATCCCAGCACTTAGGGAGGCTGAGACAGGAAAATCGTGAGTTCAAAGCCAGCCTCAGCAATGGCGAGGTGCTAAGCAACTCAGTGAGACCCTGTCTCTACATAAAACACAATATAGGGCTGGGGATGTGGCTCAGTGGTCGAGTGTCCCTGAGTTCAATCCCCGGTGCCAAAAAAAAAGAAAGTCGGGGCCTAATCCAATATGATGAATATTTGGGCCTACTTTGTATTCTCTTAGGCACAGGATCTCTGGTCTAATTCCTAGGTCCTTGATCCACTTTGAATTGAGTTTTGTGCATGGTGAGAGATAGGGGTTTAGTTTCATTTTGCTGCATATGAATTTCCAGTTTTTCCAGCACCATTTGTTGAAGAGGCTCTTTTCTCCAATTTATGCTTTTGATGCCTTTGTCTAGTATGAAATAACTATATTCATGTGGATTTGTCTGAGTCCGCACTGGTAATCTCACCTCCAGAACCACCTGCTCTGCCTCCTGCTGAGTGTGTGCCCCACAGTCCATCACAAGCAGGAGCTCCTATGGCATCCGGTGTCCATGACACCATTGTGCACCAGGCTTTGTGCTGGCCGCTCAACATGTCGCCTCATTTAAGTAAGCAACGGTCAGGAGGCACAGGATCCTTGTATCCCCACTTTGTCTGCCCAAGGCCACGCAGCCAGTGCCTCAAGGCACTCTCCTGGTCCCCAGGCGAGGTGCAGGGATGCCCTGCCTTCATATGGAAGCAGTGCTGGTCTTCAGCAGCCATCCCAGCCCCTGCCAGCGTCCGACAGGCCTGGCAGAGTCCATTTGCATCAAGAGACCGAGCCTGGTGCTCAGGCTAAAGGCAGCCTTTCTAGGGTCTTCTTAGCAGAGGAGGTCCAGGGTGGACAAGCTTGTCTAAATGATTCAGTAGAAGAAGAGAGGAGGAGCAGAGGAGCCAGGTCAGCAGGAAGCTGTAGGCAGGAAGCCAGGAGCAGGCTGTCACCAGGTGTTGGCAGGCAGCAGAATCCAATGGGGAGGTAGGGCCCGTGATGAGGGCCCGATGGGCAGGCAGCCAGATACTCACATTCTCCCAGCCTGAGCAGGGTCCATGGCCAAGCCAGGTAGGTAATCGGGTGGGGGTCTCAGGCACAGGGAAAAGCCTTTCTGGGCCAAGTGCGATTGAGGCTTATCAGTGGGGCAAGCAGAGCAGGGCAAATATTGGTCTCAGGTGTCCAGGACTGGGCTGACACTGAGGGAAGGGGGCTCTAAAGGCAAGAGGCCAGAGGCACCCCCATGCTGACTGAAGTCCTAGTTGTCCTGGGGGCTTGGGCTGGGCCTGCAAGCTCCGCAGATGTAAGGACACTTCCAGACTCAGAAATGGGAGAAGACCCTGGATGTGCATCAGAGAGGCCGAACGTGAGCCAGCGGCCTTCTATGGGGTGCATGCGAATGCACAGGGAGCACGAGGACTCGAGGACTCGTTCCTGCCAGCTCCCGGGGCCCCGCCCACAATCTGCCTCCTGTGTCAGAGCAGACAGGATAGAGGACCCTCATCAGCCGCCTCGCAGGCACTGGAGGGTTTTAGGAGGCCTTAGCCCCTCTGAGCCCCACTGCGCGGAGGGAGAAACGCCGGAGTGAAGCCCTGGGCTGACGGGAGTGTTTAGGCCACCTCCAGCCAAATAGCAGCCAACCTTCTCGGGTGGCCCACCTCGAACTGTGGGCTGCTCTGCGTCTGCCTGCTCCAGGTGTGTAACGGCCAAGGCTTGTCCCTGGCCAACGCTGCCAGTGGGGATAGATGGCTCAGCAGCACCAAACAGGTCTCTGCAAAGCCGCGAGCTCGCCAGTCCAAGCTCCACTGTGCACCTTGCCAGTTGTCATTTGAGGGGGAGTGGCCGGGAGTTCTCATTAAACTGCAGCCCTTGTCTGCTAGGAGAAATGTAATGTAATTTAGTGTATTAACTGGGAATATAATCTAATTGGGGAGAATATGGAAAAATGTGTCATCAGGAACTCTCATTTCCAGAGACCTTGGTGTGGGTGTTGGAAAGGAGGGAAAGCAAAACAGTGTAGAAGAATCTCGAACATGCCAGACTCAACTAGACAGTGGGTGGTTTCTTTGTTTTTTAACTTAAGATATTTTCAACTGGTACATAAAAACATAAAAGTTGTAAATATCAGTGGGGTACCATGTGGTATTTTGAGATGGGTATATATGTTATGTAATGTTTAAATCAGGGCAGGCACATCCATCTCTAACATCCATTACTTACTTGTGGTGAGAACACTCGGACTCCCCACCTGTAACTGCGCGGCTGTGCAGCAGCAACCTTGCTTCTTGCTCCTAATATCTGTAGCTCAGTCCCCACCTGTCGCCCTCCATCTTCCCCTCCCGCCCTTCCAGGCTCTGGGAGATTAGCTCTTAGAGTCCACACGTGAGTGACAGCAGCTCGACTTGTCTTTCTGTGCCTGGCCTGTCTCCCTTAGCATGATCCGCTCTTCCGTCCCTGCTGTTGCCAAGGACAGGATGGCCCCTCCTGTGGCCGGCCTGCTCTCCATCGTGTGTATGCACCGCATTGTCTTTGTGCCTGTGGGTGTTGATGGGTGTCTAGGTGGCTTCCATTTCCTGGCTGTTGTGAACTGTGCTGCAGTGAACTTGCAGATGTCTCTTGGACATACCAATTGCATTTCTGGTGAAATCAGAAATGGGATTTCTGGGCTATATGGTACTTCTGTCTTCAAATTTTTAAAAAAGTTGTTGGTTTTAAAGTGACCACACATGAGATTTTTCTTACTAGACAAGAAGTGCTAGGTTGATTGTGACAGAAAAGGCCATCTCAGCTCCTCCCTTCCTGTACAACTTCAGGATTCAAAGTGTCACCTTGGGCAGAGGGAACATGTCAAAGGTGGGAACTCTGGGAGACAGAGCCACCAGCTGCTGTGACCCAGTCATCAGAGTTCCCAGGTGCCCCAGAGAACCCAACTTCACCTTCACAGGACACGAGGCACCTTCTCCTCTCTGCCTGAAAGCTTCTGCCTGGGTAAACACTGATCACCCTGTTTGTGTCTCCTTTCATCCATGAGTCTCTGTGGGCCTGGCCATGGTCTGAGAGGTAGAGGACTCGAGACTGCCCCCAAGGATCCTGCCACACTGACCCCAAGCTGGGTGATGGAAAGCCCTCTGGCCTGGCCCCAGAGCTGCCCGGTTATGGGCAAGGGTATGAGGGCCCCAGCGAGTGGGAGGCTGTGCAGCGGCTCCCTGGAGATGCAGGGCTCCTCAGAGTGGCAGTCCAGGTAGGAAGCCCAGCATCCAGATGACTGCCAACTTGGGCAGAGTTCCTCCGCCTACCGGGGGCTCCTCCTGGGCCTGCCCTGTTCCCCTCTCTGCTGCTGGAGGACAGAGCCTCCTTTGTGTGTCCCAGCTAAGGGTCAAGTCAGGAAATTCTTCAGAACTCAGCATCAAAGTTGCAACAGCTGCTCTTGTTTTGAATTTCAACAGGAACTGAGAGGAGACTCCTTTGCAGATCAGCAAGAGCTCTGGGGCAGCGGGCATGCCACCCTCCCTGGGCTCCTGCCCAGCCTCCCCTCCCCAAGGTGTCCTAGGATGGCTATCCCAGGGTGCTCAGCAAGCAGCCGTCTGCCAGAGCCCTTCCCAGAGGCCTAGCGCAGGAGGCCGGTCGGCCTGCATCCCTCCACCTGCCCGGCGACGGCGTGCCCTCAGAAACTGATGATGGGAGGCCCTCAAGGCAACGGTGGCATTTTGGTCAGAGTGGCCTCACTGAACACTGTATGCCTGCTCCAAGACAGGTTCTGATGGGGATCCCAGGGGCTCTGTGGATGCCCAGCTGCTGGACTGGAGGACTCTGGGGGTTGGGGAGGAGGAACCCCACCTCTTTCTCATACAGCTCCCAGAGAAGAGCACCTGTAGAGGCTATCAGCAGAGGGCCCTTGTGGGGGAAGCTGGGAGGGGGACCGCTGGCCTCTGCTCCTCCATGCCCAGGGACCACTGCACTGTCCTCAGCTCCCCTTCCGTCCAAGCGCTCCAAGTCTCCTAGGGCAGAGCACAGACCACAGCAGTAATTAGCCCCAGGCAGTGGCATGGAGCCCACCCCACCATGGGGTCTTTTTCCATCAGGTGATTAGCTTCCCTGTTTGGGAATTTTCTTAGACTGGGAATGAAACGAGGCTGTGTCAAAATGTGAAAGGTCAGTCATGGGATGACACTAAGCAGACTCTGGTCATGAGCGGAAGGACAAGCAGGTGGAACATGTCCAGTGATGAGGCCTGTGAAGATCATCTTCCGTTCCCCCTTGGATACACTACTGTGACAACCACCCTCCCTCTCCTCTTGGCCCATAAAGTTCCAGTGCCGTCCAGGCTGCAGACAGCACTTGACAGTCCCCGGAGACAGGCCGAGCCTGCTCACCCTGTGCCTCACCAAACCCAGCCCAGGTGGCCTTGCCCCAAGCAGCTCCTGAGGCTGTCCACATGGCCGGGATGAGGCAGGTACACGGTGGGAGCAATGAGGAAAGAGGCTGTTCAGTGCAACAACTGTGAGCTGTGAGTGTTGTGCAGCAGGGTGGCGGTGGCCAATGGCCCTTCCTGGTGCTGACCTTCACCCATCTGCCCCCAGACCAGATTATGGGAATTCCCAGGATCCATCCACTCATCATTCAGTTGGTAAACATCTCCGGGCACACACAGGGCCAGAGACCTTCTAGGTCCACTGTGGGAGGTCCACCATGCGAAGGCCTCCAGGTGGCATGACACAGCAGCCAGATTCCTGTGCATATTTTGAGGGCACCTTTCTCCCTAAGTGTCTTTCCAGTACTTAAGCACAAGGTGCTGGTGGGACTCAATCAGAGACAGTCTTTGTTCTGAGCCCCCTCTTCTCCAGCTTCTTGTGTCAGCAAGAAATGGAGCGCCCACATTCTTTTTTTTTATTATTTATTTGTTCTAATCAGTTGTACATGACAGAAGAATGCTCTTTGATTCACTGTACACAGAGCACAATTTTTCACATCTCTGGTTGTACATAAATTAGAGTCACACCATTCGGAGTACCCACATTCTTAAGAATATGCTCCTTCAAATTTTTGCCACACACACATCAGATAGAGCACTGATCTCCAGGATATATAAAGAACTCAAAAAACTTAACACCAAAAATACAAACAACCCAATCAATAAATGGGCTGAGGACCTGAACAGAAACTTCTCGGAAGAAGATATACAATCAATAAACAAATATGAAGAAATGTTCACCATCTCTAGCAATTAGAGAAATGCAAATCAAAACTACTCTAAGATTTCACCTCACACCAGTCAGAATGGCAGCTATCCAAAATACAAGCAACAATTAGTGCTGGTGAGGATGTGGAGAAAAAGGCACACTCAAACATTGCTGATGGGACTGCAAATTGGTGCAGCCTATCTGGAAAGCAGTCTGGAGATTCCTTAGAAAACTTGAAATGGAACCACCATTTGACCCATATCCCACTCCTTGGTCTATACCCTAAAGACTTAAAAACAGCATACTACAGTGACGCAGCCACTTCAATGTTTATAGCAGCTCAATTCACAGTTGCTAAACTGTGGAAGCAACCTAGATGCCCTTCAATAGATGAATGGATAAAGAAACTGTGGTATATATACACAATGGAATATTACTCAGCAATAAAAGAGAATAAAATTATAGAATTTGCAGGTAAATGGATGGAATTAGAGAACATCATGCTAAGTGAAGTAAGCCAATCCCCAAAAACCAAAGGCCGAATAGTCTCTCTGAATAGTGGGTGCTGATACATAAGGGGGTGGGGTGGGGAGCATGGGAGAAATGGAGGAACTTTGGGTGGGACGGGGGAGGAGGGAAGGGGGAATGGGAGAAGCAAAGATGGTGGAATGAGACGGACATCACTACCCTAGGTACGTGTATGAAGACATGAATGGTGTGACTCTATCTTGTTTGCAACCAGAGAGATGGAAAATTGAGCTCTATATAGGTACTATGACTTGAAATGCATTTAAAAAATAAATATTTTTAAAAAGAACTACCCAAAAAAAAAGAATGTGCTCCTTTAGGATAGTTGGGGAAGGAGTTTGCCTGCACGGGGAGCTGGGGCAGCAGGTAGATTCTGATGACGCTTCTTTCCACATTGTGCCTAGCTGGTCAGTCAGTGGAACCATGCATCTGCACACTCCTCTGGGCTCTGTGGCTGCTGTGTGGGCCTGGTTCCGCCTGCTCCATGCTCACTCGGCTTTGTTGTGAGTCATGTGGCCACAATATTATGGTTTATGTTTGTTTGTTTTGTTTTTTTAGTCTGTGTTTTGAAATAGTTATCTTCTTAACACAGTGTGTAGTTGTATCAAGACATGAATTAAAATTTATTTCCAGCTGAGATCATAGTACAGTGGGAGAGTGTGTAGTCAGTATGCACAAGGCCCCAGGTTCCGTTCCCAACACTTAAATAAATTGATTAACAAGTAAATATTATTTCCTTCCTACTTTGATTATCCTATAATTTGATACGCAATGTTTCCCACTTCCATTGTTCTGCTATGCTCAGCTTAACACATAATACCTTCCTATAGGCATTAGAATCTATTTCAATTAGTTTTTAATTATGTTTGGGGTCATACCATACCACTTGTCACCATAGCTTTATAATATTTTCTACAGATTAGAAGACCTCGCTTAGCTGTTCCATTTTCATTATATTTTGAATTATGTTTTGCTTTCCTTGATATAGTTTCTGCCTATTTTCCCAAAAGAAATTAAGAACCAGTTTGCCAAGGAGTAGGGATGGCAGATGCTTCAGAGCTGGCTGTAGGAGCTGGACTGAAATTTTTAAATATATTTCTTTTTCGGACCCATCAGCATATTTTTTAAAAGGCACTGATTCAACAATATGTTTTTTTTTAAATATCAGCTTTAATTAAAAACTTCAGATTTCTTTAAAAAATAAAAATAAAATAATCAGCTTGCCAAATTCTGTAAAATGTCCTTGAGATTTTAACTGAGATGGCCAGTCATCAGGCAGTCAGCTTGGGAAGCACCACATTTTTGAGAGTCTTTTTCCTAGAAGCAGAGGGAGCCCCCTTTATCCTGAGAGATGGCAGCTGGCCGAGTTTGATTCCTCAGCTATGTCCACCCAACACTCTAGAGATTGAGATCTCTGAAGTGATGGAGCTTGTTGAGCCCTTGCAGATGATGGCCAGGAGAAGACTGGTCTTGGGACGAGCTCCCAAACCTACCAGTAGCAGGGCTGAGTGGCCTTGGAAACACCTTGGAGACCAGAGCTGAGAACACATGTTCTAAGGGGCCTTCAGGGAAGGAAGGCACGGGTTGCTCATGGAACTTTTCTCAGCTCATCTTGAAGAGTGTCAAGAAGATGCAAAGCAGGGAGAGCTTTGCCACAGGAAGGTGGCCCTGAGGAGTGATTGTTGCTTCTGGATTACTGGCTTGCAAGCAAGGTGCAGTGGCCTCCACCGATGGGGCTGACGATGATGGTGGGGTTTGCGCTAAGGTTCAAAATGTAAAGTCTTGTCAGGTATGGTGGTGCACACCTGTAATCCCAGCCACTTGGGAGGCTGAGGCAGGAGAGTCACAGGTTCAGAGCCAGTCTCAGCAACTTAATGAGGCCCTAAGCAATTTAGCAAGACCCTGTCTCTAAATTAAAATATTTTAAAAAGAGTGGGGGATGTGGCTCAGTGGTTAAGCACCCCAGTTCAATCCCCAGTACCAAAAAGAAAGAATATAGGGGCTGGGGTTGTGGCTCAGTGGTAGAGCGCTTGCCTCGCATGCGTGAGGCACTGGGTTCGATCCTCAGCACCACATAAAATAAATACAATAAAGGTATTTCTAAAAAAAGAATCCTGAATTAAAAAAAAAAAAAAAGAATGTGAAGCCATTCTCAGCCCGTAGCTTGCAGTCCTGAGCTGACCAGCCTCCCCATCTCTCCAGCCTTCCATCCTCTACCCCTTGCAATCAAAGTTCAAGCATTTCACAATTTTTCTGCCATCAGTTGTTATCCTAAGATACTGGCTTTTAACAATTGGAAGAAAAACCATTGTAGGCTGAGCATGGAGTTCCAAGTGGGACCCCAGGCGTGAGTCCTGCTGGCTCCGTTGCTACTTACACTCTGCCGGCCTCTGTCCTTCTCAGGGAAAGGCACACAGCATTTGCTTCGTGGGTAATTCCTTAACAAGGATTTAGGATGAGCATCACATCTGCCTGATGGAATATACATGCTAACTGACCATTGGCTCTAGAGTCAAGAGTGGGAAATAACTTGGGGTATGAGAAGAACTTATTTCTTAGGCATTTGAATGAATTAATCACTAAAACCATGCGATCAGGGTGGTTTGAAGAGCCCTTCTCCCATTTGTTTTTCTGCTATTTGTTTTAACTGTTTCTTGTTTTAATGTTTGTATTTCATCTATGTTTAGTTGGTCTGTAGCCTTCAGATTTCTAGTTTACTAAAACAGTGGTGATTGTATTTCTTTAAATATCCAATATCTTATATAGGTAAGTGTATGCCTCTGTTTTTGTTTTATCCAGGTTTTCCTTCTTTTTCCCACTTTTTCTTTGTTTAGGTGTCACCTCATTCATCAAAAGGAAATGAGGAGTTTGACTCTTTCAGTAACCTAGTGTGCACGTTTTTAGAGTCTTTAGAGAATAGGCTAGGATTTCATTAGCCATGTCTTTAAATGTTTCATTTTCACTTTTATCATTTGATCTTCCCTCTGTTTAAACATTTTTTAAAAAATGTTTCCTTCTGGTTTGGGGCTCCTTGGTAGAGCACTTGCCTCACATGCCTGAGGAACTGGATTCGATCCTCAGCACCACATAAAAATAAACAAAGATATTGTGTCCATCTACAACTAAGAAGAATTTTTTTTTAAATATTTCCTTTTCTAAGACTTAATGCAATGCTTTGTTTGTTTTTCCTCTTTTTTTTTTTTTTTTTTTGGTACTGGGGATTGAACTCAGGGGCACTCAACCACTGAGCCACATCCCCAGCCCTATTTTGTGTTTTATGTAGAGACAGGGTCTCACTGAGTTGCTTAGTGCCTCGTCATTGCTGAGGCTGGCTTTGAACTCATGATTCTCCTGTCTTAGCCTCCCAACGTGCTGGGATTACAGGCATGTGCCACCGCGCCCGGCTTTTCCTCCCTTTTTAGAACACAAAATAAAGGCATGTAAAGCTATGCTGCTTTCTCTAAGGACCTCATTGTTTTCTGCGCATTTTGATACATCAGCTTTCTTCACTACTTCTCTGAACAGTCTTCCTTTCCATCCTCTTGACTTTCTTCTGGGGATCATTTGTTCTCTTATGTAACTATTTTTTAATTCTCAGGTTCAGTCTGAATCTATTCCCTTGACCAAGCGAGAGAATGCCGCATGAATAATTTCAGCATTTGTATTTTTGTGGCGATATCTTTTATGACCTAATATGATCTTTTGTGAACACAATGAATATTCAAAAATGAAATCCATTCTCTGTTCTATTTAATTCCCACCAGAACAACCATTAATTCCACATTGTTATGTTATTTAACTCCTTTATGCATTTGAGGTTTTTGCTGCATTGGATAATGTAGTACTAGAGTCTTCAATTCTAACCATTTTTTATCATTTATTTTCCTACCAGGTATTTACATACATATTTTGCCCTATTTTTATAGCAGTTAGGTTCAATGAACATTGAAATTCTGGCATTTCAATTTTGCTTGATGTTGACGAACTCTTTTTCATGTTCCTGAATATTTGACTTTTGTTTTCATTCTCTCTCTTGCAAACAGTGTTTTGCTGGATTTTTTTTCCATCTGTAGAGTGATGAGCCTTTTAACAGTGAAAATTGCATTGTATTTGTCCGTTTGGTTCTATCTTCAGCCACTCCATTTTTTGTCTTCTTGATTTTCATCTTTCTGTGCTGATCTTTTTCTCCCTATTGTTAAAACACAAGGTGGTTTCTCTTTTAAGTGAGATTGAAATATTGACAGCTCTTTCCACTCATCCAGCTGCAGTGTGAGACAAGCAGGTGCTCTTAGGCCTGTCTCTTGCTTGACAGACCACAAACAGTGCCCCTTCTCTCTGAGAACAGGAATCTCTGGGTTAGGGGCTCCCTCCACTGCCCTCTCCTCACCAACTCCAGTTAATGTTCAAAAACCAGCTTCTTCCCCTCTGCCCTCTTTCAGTCTGGTCTTCATTTTTACACTGTATGTGTGTCTCCAAGTCACACTTTTTGCACACTTTCACCAGTGCCTGGCTCTGAAAGGGTTTCTGTTTACTTGTCTTCACAAATAGGTTGTTTAACTCAGCATGTTCTCGAACTTCTTTTTAACATCATCATTCCCTTTTACATGTCTCTTTTAAATGCAGGCCAGTATTTAAAGTAGGTACTAGAAATACACCATATGATTAGTGCATTCACAGAACTCCGATTTCTTAGGAGCTTTCTGCTGCCTTTGTACATGAGTGACAGCTCAGTAGATAAGCCTACGAGCACAGCCTTGTTCTCTCAAGCTCCTGGAGCTGGCATCCGTTGTCTCTGGGTTTTGTTTTGCTTTTTGAGAAGATGTCTCATTTTGTTGCCCAGGTTAATCTCAACCTCAGGGGCTCAAGTGATCTTCCTGCCTCAGCGTCCAAGTAGCTGGGACCACAGGTGCACGCCACCACACCACAGTGACTCTAGGAGTATATATTTTTATATAGAAATACAAATCCTTTAAGAATATGGCCTCCTTTTCTTCCTGACATCCTTGCCAGCAGTATGGTTTTCTGTTTAAAATGTTCATGTGAACTCCTTGCTACGGTGGCTTCATTAAACCCAGGGGACTTTAGCATGCATGGTTCTCAGCTCTGGTCCTCAATGGGACCACAAATTCTCATCACTCCTCTTGCCCAGGACTCTGCCTCTTGTCCCGCCAGCACCTTCCTCCCCGCCTAGGTTCTGGGAGATGCTCTGCACCTTGTTCAGTCCTGTCGTTTCCCACACTAGTACCCGGATGGAGCATCCACTCCCTGGATAATCTGACTTTACCCCTGGCCTTTTACTCTTTCTAAAGCACTTCCTGGCTAGGATGCTGCAGTGGGTATTGGCACTAATCATACTGTACTGAATTAAGCTTCCTTACTCCAAGCCCAATGCACATATTGACCTCTTTCCCAAGAGGCCCGATCTCCCGTGTCCCAGGGTGGAGGTTACACAGGAGAAGGTGGGAGATGCAGGGACAGCGTTAGGATGGGGGCCGCGTGGACAGGGAGCCAGGTGGGCAGGCCTGTGAGGAGGGAGCACTTCAGCAGGCTCCTCCCTGGGAGGCCAAGAGGACAGGGCATGGAATCCAGCAACTGCATGTGGGGTGCCTGTACAGGGCCCTTAGGCGTCCCCAGGGCCACCAGGGAGTGTTGCTGAGGGCAACCCAGTGCCTGACCCCTCCCAACCCTGCAGGTCCCACCACACTTATTGCTGAGTGTCCTCATCCACTGGGACTGCCGTGGCCAAGGCCTGTGTCCAAGAGGCCTTGGAATCACAGAGACACTCCCAAGGAGTTTAGAAGCTTCTCCTTTGCTAGGGTGATGGGGCTCCCTGCTGTGTCAGCACATTCAGAGTCTGAACCAATGGACACTTGTTCACAGGATGTAAGACAAGGTCCTGCCAGTCCTAGGGACAGGAGTGGCCTTTCCCACTCCTGTGTGACTGGTTCTCCTTGCACAGGTTAGGTGAGGTCACCTTGGTACCTAGGGGCTTCAGAACCAAGACACTTGATCTAGCTCAGCAGCTACTCCTGGAGACTTGGCAGGCACATGGCCAGTGGTGCTGGCCACCCAGGACCCAGCAGACCAGACCCATCTGCTCTCCTGAATACCTCAGCAGAACCCCTCAGCCTCCTCAGGATCCACTCCGACAGCAGGTGGGGATTGGCCCCTCCAGCTGTAACCAGTGTCCATCTTGCCCTGCCTGTTGGTGTGGCCTCCTGCCTGGGGTGAGGACAGAACAGGAAGCCATCAGGGCACAAAGAAGCCACAGCCACTGTCCCTTGCCCTGGTGGCTTTAACCTTGGGTCACTCCCTGCCTCTCCCAGCTCTCCCTTTACCCCTGATCCCCCAGCTAGGCCTCAGCCAAGATGGAAGGGTTCCTCTAGCCAGCGGGGACAGTGGGCACCAGTGGGTTTCCGCCCCAGTTTTCCAGTTGCCGCCTCAGGCCTTCGGCAGCTCCTGCCCCGCACCCTGTCCCTGGCTGGGGTAGTCCAGCTCCCTGACTGGATTTTCTGTCTTGGAGCAGGGCCAAGGTGGGCCACTTCTTTGTGTGCCCCTCACGTCTGCATGGCAGCCTGCTTACTTCTAGCATTTCTGTCCTGGGCCACTTGTGGCCTCTGTGACAGCTCACTCAGTGCCAGGCCCTGTGCTGAGTCCCGTCTGTCAGTGGTCTGCGTCTTTACTGAGGGGAAAGGGAGGCCTACTGTTGTGCCATGTTGGCTTCTATCCAGAGGCAGAGGCTACCAGGGTCAGTCGCAAGACCAGCAACAGCACGATATGCTGGAGGGGAGGCGGGTAGCCTTGGGGTTCTCACCATGCCATGGCTGTGAGCCAGAGACCACTGCCCATTTGAGATGAAAACACTGAGATTCAGTGACTGTGATCCGGCGCGGAGTCCCAGGACAGCCGATGTTCCATGGTGTAGAATGCTCCATGGCCTTCCCTCCCCCCAGCTCTCAGTGTTATCCCTGAGCTCCAAACAAGGTTGGATGGGAGCAGAAGGGGCAGGGGTGGCACTGGGGCTACCCACCTAGATGAGTGAGAACTGTGGTGGGGCCAGCCCAGTGCAGGGTCCCAACTAGGAGAGGACGGGGCGTCACTCAAGGCCTCCAGAAGCCCAGCAGAGTGTCCCTGTGAGCCCATCAGCTCCAGGGAGGCAGGGAGCACAGAGAGCCAAGCTCCGGGATGACCCGCTTGTTGCTGGGCCTGAGGGTAGACAGGAGGGAAAAGCCCCTTCCAGCCACCAGTGTTGCTTCACAAGGACAATGTCCCCAGGGTGACAGTGTCCAAATATAGCATCCCGGCTGTCAGGCCTAATCCTGGGACTTGTACACATGTCACAGTCATGTCCCCAGAAATGGGGGAGTCCCTGGGCCCAGACAGGTCTGGGTACAGTTGCTGCCCTACCACCCAGCCCTACAGCTGGGCCCAGGGTTCACTCTGCACCCACCCCCAGACCTGGTATCCCCACTGGGGTCCCAGGAGATCTCTTGTGGGCTACAAAGGGCACACAGGCCACATGTGCCTGGCCTACAGCACACAGCTCTGTCACCAGCCACCAGGTCCTGTGTTCCCAGACCACAGTCACTGGGTGTGGAACAGCCCCCACCAAAGCCTGGAGGCTGGGCCAGCGCAGGGCGGTCTGGGACTTTGCTCAGATGCCCACTGAATTTTAAAACTGCCTCGTCTGGCAGCCCCAGGAGCCGGGTTCCCGCCTGGGCCTGTTCTCAGAGGTGGCATTACGCCCGCCCTCCCAGGGGGGCCTCTCCGCAGGGAGCCTGCCTTGGCAGCTCTGGAGCTGTGCCTGTGCCAGAGCCAGCTGCACGCGGAGCCAGAGGTGGCTTTAGAAACCTCCTGCTTCCTCCCACGTGGGCAGAGGCACCCGGTTCCTTCCCAGCTTGGAGCTGTTGGAGCAGGAGTGGTGGAGGGGTGACGGAAGCAGACCTGGGGTGGGTGGGGAGAGGGAGACAAGATGCCAGGGTGCCCTCAGTGGGAGGGGGTTCTCTGGAACCAAGGAAAGCGTTGGCCTTCCTAGAGGGGGGCTAACGCCTGGGCCAGTCCCGCTCTGCACTGCCCCTCTGGGTCCTCCCAGGTCACCTCTCCGGGCTCCCTATCTATAGGGGGCAAATGCACCATGGTAGCAAGGCCATTGCAAGGGCCTGCCGGTGTGAGCAGGTCCCAGTGTCTCCTGCCCTTTGGGAGGCAACGTGTGGTCCTCGGAGGACAAGCCAGCAACGGGGCAGGGGCAGCATCCACCCCAGTCTGAGTGGCCTCCCCATTTTACATGCCCTTAGGTGTCACAGGGTGTCTGTCAGTCAGGGGTAACTAACACTAGGCCTGTCCTGTCCCCAAAGCCCAGCATATATTCACAGGCCCGTCTGGGCCTCAGCCTCCCTCCCGGGTCCTAGGCATCTACCTCACTCCACATCTCTGCCACCCTGAGAAGCCCCTGGCTGCTCCTTTCACTCCTCTATGCCTCCCACACCAAGGGGTTTCTCTGCTGGCTGGCCAAGCTGGGGAAGCCTGGGATGCTGTCAAGGACTTGCTGCCCCCAGGTGGGAGCAGGTGTCTGAGCCAAGCCTTCACTGAGCCCAACTAGTGCTCAGCCTAGGGCAAGGCTGGGTCAGGAGCAGCCGGGTGGCAGCAGAGCCCTATCTGTCCACCAAGCAATGTTTTAATATCAAGAGGATAAGAAAAAACTTGTGTCCCCTCAACTGGTAGCAATTACCTAGGTAGGCTGCCTCTCTGTAAGGGGCAGTTGGAGCCATCACCTCAGTGCATTGGCTGGTTGGTCTCCTCTCAGCCCTGGGCCATCTTCCCACACGGACATGCTGCAACCCAGGATGCACAGTAGCTAGGACTGGTGTGTCCTGTGCAGGCCCAGCTGAGGCAGAGGCTGGCCTCCCACCTCTGCTCCGCTGGCCAAGCTGCATGCCCTGCCTGGAGAAGGACCACCCTTCCCCACTCCACATGGCTAGCGTGCACAGCTTGCAGCTGGCCAGGGTGGGTCCCATTGCCCAGTTGAGGGCTCTGCCTCTGGTGTCCCCTACTTCTTCCCAAAAGTGTGCCTACTTCTGTGCCCAAGGAACAGGGCTGTGTGGGGCTGCTGGGGGACCCTCTCACAGTTCTGAATGCACAGGCTGTGGGCTGTACTTCTGGGAGATGGGTTGGAGGCCTTGGGACGCCCTGCTGCAGATCCTGTGTGCAGGCAGAAACCCCACCTGTCCTAGGCTCCTCTATCCGAGACCACCACCCCTCCCTCCCCAGACTTGGGGAGCAAAGACCCGAGTGGTGCCCTCTGGTGGGCACTGGAGTCTCGGGCACAGGAATCTCATCATCATCACCAGCCCCACTGTACGCTCCCCAGGATTGGGGTAACTGTGATCTAGCAGGGACCAGAGAGGCCTGCACTGCCCTGACTTCTCAAAGGGCAGCACCCGTGGAGGAAGATGGACAGCCGAAAGCAGCTGCATTCATGTGAAGAGGGACAGGGTAGGCCACTGAGGGGGCCCAGAGGACTGAACTAGGGGTGTATCCTGAACGTGTAAGCAGTCAGGCACCAAGAACTGAGATGGAGGAAGCAGTGTGGCCTCAGGCCCAGGCTCCAGGCTGGTTCTGCTCACGGAGCCTGCAGGACAGCAGGCAGGAGGGTCTTGAGGAAAGGGAGCAATGAATGTC
The DNA here is from genome assembly GCA_004024805.1 of Geosciurus inauris. Classification (NCBI taxonomy): domain Eukaryota; kingdom Metazoa; phylum Chordata; class Mammalia; order Rodentia; family Sciuridae; genus Geosciurus; species Geosciurus inauris. The sequence goes on along the minus strand of PVHX01003691.1, from coordinate 28,176 downwards.
CTGACCCAGCCCTCCCACCACCCTTCTGTCAGATCAGGAGGCACAGCAGGTGGATGCCACGGCCGCTCCCCAGGAAGGAGACACGGAGCAGGCCGTGCTAACTAGGTCTTGGGAGGCAGACATCAAAGACGCTGCCTTTGAGGAGCAGGGGCAGCCCGGCAGCATTGAAGTGGAGGCCGAGCCGTTCACCATGTGTCCAGTGGTGGGGTCAGTTCTGGGAGAAATCTTGAGGTCCAGTGCCTTCTCAAGCACTGGCTTCCTGGGGACCCATGAGTCTTTGCTATGAGTGCAGAAGGCCCCTCTAGCTTGCTGGGCCCCAGTACCCTGTTTTGAAGTTTTCCTTTGGGGGCCATTCCAGGGATCACAGAGCCAGGTTGGGAGAGCAAAAGAGCAGAAGGCATGAGAGAGGCCACAGCCAGGGGCCCCACGGAGTGGGGTGGGTGTGGGAATGAGGCCCCGGAGTGTGTGGTCCAGTGTCTGCATCCTTCCTCCCCAAGAGCAGAGTGCTGGGCATTTCACCCAGCCTCCCCTACCAGCCTGCTGTCTACTAGCATGCCCTAAGCTGGCCGCGAGTATCACGGGAGGAGTTGTCACCTCCCAGCAGTGAAGAAACCCAGCCTTTCCATTTGTCTTCCTCTAGCTACTTTCTTTTTTTTTTTTTTTTTTTTTTGGTACCGAGGATTGAACTCAGGGGCACTCGACCCCTGAGCCACATCCCTAGCCCTATTTTGTGTTTTATGTAGAGACAGGGTCTCACTGAGTTGCTTAGCACCTCGCCCTTGCTGAGGCTGGCTTTGAACTCGCAATTCTCCTGTCTCAGCCTCCCAAAGTGCTGGGATTACAAGCGTGAGCCACCGCGCCCGGCCGGCTGGCCTCTAGCTACTTTCAACCCTCACAAGGTTCTTCTTTTCTTCCTTTCTTTCTTCCCCTCCCCAAACCCCACCATAAAAGTTCCTGAAGCCACAGGAAGGTGCATTCATGCCTGCTGCCATGCTCCGGGCCTGTGGGTGAGCTGGCATCCCCCTGCGCTCCCTGGGAAGACAGCTTTGCCAAGAGTCCTTGTTGTGCCATGTTAGATAAGCTATTGTTAGGAACCTTGGAAAACTTCATCTTAACGTATTTATTTGTGTGCAGCGATTATAGCAGGTTCAAAACCTGTCTCTGCCATGGTTGGTGGAATGCCCAGGAGCCCCTGGCTGGCACAGATGCAGAGGGCTTCTAACATGCCTCTCTCTGGACTTCCCCAGTGCGACTCGATGTCTCTCTGACAATCAGATGTAGGGAGGGTTTGCTTCTGCAGGGTCGGTCTTTCCCCACTCCCACAGCAAGCCACAGCTGCTCAGTGTGACTTCCAAGAGGACACAGCTTGCACAGCACATACTGTTCAGGCTGATGGTGGTGTGCTAAAACCAAGTGTCGTAGCAGCCATTAACTAGACTTTCTCTTACATCCCTGAGCATCCGGCAGAAGGGAAGTTTCCTGTTCCTCTTTCCGCCTGCAAGGCAGGAAGCCGGCCTCGCAGGCTCACGTGTACACGCCTGTAGAAAAATAGCCACATGGGCTTCGTCACCTGAGCAGAGGTGGAGGCCCCTTGCAGGCACGCTGGCCCTGGTGCAGTCGTCCCGTGCCCAGCGCGTGCAGCCAGTCACTCTGTGGGTTCTGTAAGTGGAGAAAGTCGCACGGCAAGTGACCAGTGGCTCCCTGCTTCCTAAAGGCCCTGCGGTGACTGATTTTGGAATCTTGGGTGGGAGCGCTGACACTAGGGGCAAGGAGAACAGACCCAACCACCTGGAAACAACACACCCGTTCTTCATGCCACACCACCGCATGCCTGTGACCAGCGGGCTGGCTGCTGGTCCGAGCCTCACCACAACGAGGAGAGAGCCTCTGGGGTGTGCAGGACCATGAGCTTTTTAAAATCACAAGTAAACACTGAATTTTATCAAATGCCTTCTAAGCATGTATTGAATGATGGGTTTTTTGGTTTGTTTGTTTTCTCTGATGTCCGGTAGTGTGGTTTTACAGTGACAGGTTTGGGGCATTCCTGGAATGAGCTGTCCTGCAGAATGTTCTCTGTGGCCAGATACAGTGAGCTGGGGTTCAGGGAGGATTCCGCTGTCTATTTATAAGTGGAAGCAAAGGCCATGTGCTCTCTGTGTGCACGCACGTGCCAGCCTGTGGCACATCTGCTTATGAGGCTTGGGTCAGGGCTGTTGACTTCAAGTGACCTGGGAAGCTTGGCCTTTTTTTCTATGATCTTACAAATTTGAGGCAAGTATCTGGGTCTAGTGCCTTTGGTGAAAGTGATTCTTGAATAACCTGTCTCGTTTTTCTTCTCACATTTTCCACTTTTTAAGTCAATATTTGATACTTCATACTTTCCCAATTCACCGAGGGTTTTCCAGTTGTTACCATACCCTCTCTCCATGTTAACCTCCTAGGGTTTTTGTAATCTCCTATGTGTGGTTGGACATTGGTGTTTTGTTTGCTTTTTTTCTAGAGTAGGCTCTCCAGAAACTTGTTTCATTGTAGCTGTTTTTCTAAAGAATCAGCTGTTTAATTTGCTTACTTATCTTACTGTTTTTAATATGTTGATACTTACTAATTTTTAGTATTTATTAAGGTATTTAAATCATTTGTCCCATTGAAAGGTTTATTGTTATTTTGTTGTTGTTTTTGGATTGAACCCAGGGGCACTCTAGCGTGGAGCCACATTCCCAGCCCTTTTAATTTTTTATTTTGAGACAGGGTATCACTAAGGTGCTTAGGACCTTGCTAAGTTGCTAAGGTTGGCTTTGAACTTGTGATCCTCTGTCTCAGCCTCCCAAGCTGCTGGGATCACAGGTGTACACCTCCATGCCAGGCTCTTTTTTTTTTTAATTTATTCTTTTCTTACTAAGTTTTTTCGTTTTTAACATCATCATAAAGAATATTGACCTGTGACTTCTGCTTTGGGGATAGTGGCTTTCTCTTTGCTGACTAATATGGATCTGGAGACTTTTGAAAAGATTGTTGATTCTCTGCAGAATAGAACCTTATCACAGAATTAACTGGGCCTGTTCACTTTATGTTCTGCACTCATTTTTTGTGACTCTAGATCGTGGCCTTGGGGGCACGGTCAGGCTCCCCACGGGGTCCAGACTCTGCGTCCTGGGACTCTTAGCTGTCGGCTGGTGCATGCTGGAGCTGTCCTGAGACCTCTCTCAGTGTGACTGTTCCTGTGTTCCGCGTGCTTCCTGCACTGGCTTGTGCCATCTGCAGGGACGGTGGACGGCCGTCCCTGCTCCTGCTCCTCAGCCAGGCCTGCCGGCTTTGGTTTCACTGTGCCTTTGAGGGGGCTGCTAGGAGCACACTCCATAGGGTTTCTGCTTTGTCCTCCCCGCCCTGTGGCATTCTTTTTTTTTTTTTTAATATTTTTTATAGTTATAGATGGACACAATACCTTTATTTTACTTATTTATTTTTACATGGTGCTGAGAATCGAACCCAGGGTTTCATACATGAGAGGCGAGTATTCTACCACTGAGCCACAACCTCAGCCCCCCTGTGGCATTCTATCTGGTTGCCATGACCAGCAGTGAGTGAAGGTGCATGAATAAAGTACAGCCACAGAGTGGGGCACACCTGTGAAGGGCAACGCCACCTTACAGAGGGCGCCAGATACGGTGGAGCTCCAAGAAAGCCTTCGTGAGGAGTGTGGTGCAGGAGGCAGGAGCCGGGGTTGCCTGGTGAAAACCAGGTCGAGAGCCTTCCAAGTAGAAGAGCAGCCAGTGCAAAGGCCCCAGGCACAGTCGGGGGCCCTGTGGTGGGATGTGCCCGTAAGAGAGAGGCCCTCTGTGGTGGAGAAGGCTCTTCAGTCCAGCGCAGGTGCAGCAGGAGCGCTGAAAGTGGGAAGCAGGGTGGAAAGGTATGAGCGGGCTGAGCCCAGCCGTGCCCGGTGGGCACCAAGCAGGCTGGTTCCACAGCCTCTGGTCAACACTGTGGGGGGAGAGACACAGACACCAGCTCCCCACTCGGGGCAGATGAAGTGGCTGAGTTACGCTGACCCACCAACCCCACACTTCCCCCAGCCTGGCACAGTGGCGGGCCCTTGGGAGGAGAGGGCCCTGGGGAAAGGGTTGCCAAGACAGTTGGGGATGGACTGCGCTTCTGGGCCCTGGATCTGCAATGGCTGGGCCCAGGCTCCAGCAGGGGTTGAGGGTCACTGGTGGTGGATGTCACAGCCCAGGGCAGAGAGGAAAGGAACCTGCAGCAGCAGGAGCCTAGGAAGAAGGCTCAGCGCCAGCAGGGGAGCTGGGCAGCAGCGGGAGGGAGGGACAGGGAGGAGGAGGCCCCCCAGGGAGGCAGCGCCATCTGGTGGCCTAGCCTTGACACAGCCTGGGCGCCCGGGTTGCGTTGGAGCCTCACCCTGCAGGGCTGCTCCCCACCCCGCAGCATCCTGCCCAGGGCACTGCAGGCACCCCATTCCTTTCAGGAGGCCACTGAGACCTCAAGGACCTCTGGTGAGCAGGAAGGGAGGTGGCCACCTCCCAGTGCGAGGGGCTGCCCCTGTGCCACCCCTGCTTCTGCTGTCACAGAAATGAAGCCTGTGGCTGCAAAGGCAGTGACCTCATTGTTCAGCTCTCTGTGGTCCTTCTTCCTAAAATAAGCTGTTGTATAGAACTATAAAAATAATGTGTGCTCGTTACAATTAAAGAAATGCAAATCCAAACCGCACTGAGATTTAATCTCATGCCAATCAGCATGGTAGCCATCCAGAACACAAATCATAATAAATGCTGGAGAGGAGGTAGGGGAAGGAACACTTTTTACACTGTTTTTGGGACTATAAATTCATACGGCACTATGGATATCAGTGAGGAGATTCCTCAAAAGACTAGGCAAGGAACCACCCTGTGACCCAGCTGTACCACTCCTCAGTATTTGCCCTGAAGAATTAAAGTCATCATAATACAGTGATCCATGCATGCCCATGTGTGCAGCAGCACGGTTCACAACAGCCGAACTATGGAGCCAGCCTAGGTGCCCATCAGCAGATAAATGGATGAAGAAAACATGGCATATATACACGGTGGAGTTTGTTCAGCCATAAAGAAAAATGAAATTATGGCATTTGCAGGGAAATGGACAGAACTAGAGACCATGATGTTACTCAGAAGGTCAAGGATCATGTTTTCTCTCAAATGCAGAAGCTAGAGAGCAAAAAAGAAAAGCAAGGTAGAGGTGGACCTCCTGAAAACCAAAGGGACACCAGTAGAGGAAAGGGACCAAGGGGCAGGAGGTGGGGAGGAAGAGGGCACCTTCTGGGGAGGGATATCGGCCAAACGATATTGTTATATTGTATGTGTATATGAATACATAACAGATCCCACCAATATACACAGCTGGAATCCACCAATTAAAATGTAAAAGAATAATGTATGCTCACTGTAGAAAACCTGGAAAATCCAAAAAGGTAGATGAGAACCACTGTCCTGCACATCACTGTCGTTCTGGTGGTGCAAGATATACCAAAGGGTGTGTCCCAGCCAGGCATGGTGGTGCACGCCTGTAATCCCAGCACTTAGGGAGGCTGAGACAGGAGAATCGTGAGTTCAAAGCCAGCCTCAGCAATGGCGAGGCGCTAAGCAACTCAGGGAGACCCTGTCTCTACATAAAACACAAAATAGGGCTGGGATGTGGCTCAGTGGTCGAGTGCCCCTGAGTTCAGTCTCCAGTACCAAATAAAAGAGGGGCGTGTCCCCTCCTCCCACAGCGGCCACCCTGTGCTTGTGTAATTGGTCTAATCAACTGCTACTTTTGTTCAGCATCATAACATAAATATTTGCCCACATCTGAAATTTCTTCCTAAATATGGTCTTAGTAGCTGCATAATAGGGCTCCTGAGCCCTCTTGCCACTCGCGTGTTTCATGGTCATGCACCTGCAGAGGACACCTTCTTTCATTACATTTGTCTGCATTTCAAATTTTTCACTTAGGATAATTCCCAGAAACGGAGTCACTGGGTCAAAGAGCACCCATGATACGGAGGCTCACGCACCTTGCCAAGTTGCTTGTCAGAGAAAATGCCATTTCCTTCCCCCAGGGGCTGCCTCAAACACCACACTTCTCATTTTTGAGAGCAGCGCCATGAAGATGTTTGCTTTTTAATATTTTTCTTATTAATGGAGCTAAATATTTTTTCAGATGATTATTAGCCATTTGTATTTCCAGAACAGAGACCCAGCTAAACACCCTCAGGCCTCACTCTGTTTCCCAGCATCCCTCCCTCGCCTCCCTCTCCAAACCCCATGTTAGTTGGCATTCTGACAGGCTCCTTAGTCAGCCCCAAGTGGGTCACCTGGAGGTGGGCCCCAGCCTGCAATCTGCCTAGGCCTGTCTTAATGTAAGCAGACCAAGGTGTAAACAGGTGAGATGAGGTCCCAGGGGCACTCAGGATGAGAGACAGAGCTCAGACTTGAACCCAGGCTGTGGGCAGGAGGGCCCAGGCCCACACACTCTGTGTTAGGGCCAGTGGGAAGCTGTGGGGCACAACTGCAGTCTTGGGTTTCCCTAGAACAGGTGGCTCACCTGTGGGCATCAGTGGATACCTGTTTTGTCTGCAAGTCCTCAGCCATGCATCGTGGCTCTGGAGCCTGCACCTGGGACCCGGAGACTTGGGGAACTCCCACCATAGAATTCAGGAACATTCCAAGCTGAATTTGCTTAGTGGCCCAGAATAACAATCCTAGCCAAAAAAGGATAATTATTCAGTTACATGAGAACTGGAAATCTAGAGAGTTAAAGCCAGAGTGTTTTTCAGGACTATTTTGGGTCTTGAGTCAGCACTGTGTTCTTTTGAACAGAATGTCCACCCTCCAGGGGAATTCTTTCATCTCATCCTTACTGACAGAGCTCACAACAGTTATTCACAGTCTCAGCTGTCACTTTTGTATAAATAAACAGGATGAAGTGGGTAGTCAGCGCACACTGAGGGTATTTTTAGCGGTGGGTGGCTTCACTCTAGACTAACCCATCAAGGAAACAGTGCCTGGCCCCAGAATAGCCTGCCACACGCTCGGCCTCAGTGTGGCTGGGTGAGGAGCCTGCGGCTGGGCGGCCTCCTGGGTCAGGGGCTTCTTCCGGTTCAGGTTGGCCAGCCCAGAGATGCCACCGCCTTCGGAAGACGTCTCAGCTGCACTCCTCAGGCCACAGAGGATGGGGACAGTGCTCTCAGTCCAGTCACTAGAAACTGCCTGTGGGCTGGGTGGATCCCAGGTGGAGGCAGAGGACCGTCATTCCGACCAGTGCGCACCGTGCGGCCGCAGCAGACTGCCGGCCAGCTCCGGAGGACTTGGCAGCCACCTCCCACGCCGGAGCCTGCGGCGTCCAGGCGCTGGCCGCGCTGGGTCACTGCTCCCTCACGAGACCAGCGCGCAGCTTCCGTGGCTTCTCCCACTTCTGTTTTCTACTTGAAGCACGGTCCTCGCTCGCTTGGCCAGACCACGCGGCCCAGTGCCAGCGAGCGGTGGGGACAAGGCCACGCGCCCGCTGTCTGCCTAGTCCCTCCCTCCACGTGGCCACCCGTGGGCCGAGGGAGGCCCCATGCACCACAGGTGCGACAAGAGGCAGCTGGGTGGGAGAGAAGCCCAGCAGGTCAGAGGCCACCGAGGGGCTGGGTGGAGGGGCTTGGATGCCACGAGTTCCCCACTTTCCTCTTATGGCTCTTGGAGCTCCAGGGTGTCCTCACACTGGCTGTGTGGCCTCGCTCCATTCACACGCTCTCTAGGTCACAAATCAGAAGGAATCTCGTGCCTCACCCTGCGCGGTTGCCGTTTCCGGGCCCTGCACTTGTTCGGATGAATCCAGAACTCCTGGTACTCAGTCTGACTGAGCTCTGAGTTTTCTTTAACATTCCTGCAGTGAACTCTCTCACTTTCTTTCCTTCTGAAAAGGTCTGTGTTTCAATCTCCTATTTGGAAGGTATTTCTGCGGGGCATAGGATTCTGGGCTGCCCTCACCCCCATTCTTTAAGGATGCCTCTTGGCTTGCTGAGTCTCCTTCTCTCCCTCCCCTCCCCCCAACAACTTCAAGACTTTTTTCTTTGTTTTTTAGCCAAAGAAATGATAATGTCTATGTGGTGGTTTGGTGTTGCTCTTCCTGTTTTTTGATCCTGCTTGAGGTTCTCTAAACTTCTTGGGGGTATGATTTGATGTTTTTTATTACTTGGGGGACAGTCTCAGCTATTATCTCACCAAATATTTCTTGTGCTCTATTCCCTCCTCCCTCTGGGGCTGAACTGCAGTGAGAGTGGGCATCCTGTATGGTGGTGTTATGTTACCAAAGTTCCTGGATGCTCTGCTATAGTTTCTACCCCTTCTTTTTCTGTTTCCATTTAGGCCATTTCTACCTACCTAGCTTCCATTTCACTGATTCCTTCTGCTGATGAGCCCATAGGAGGAATTATCTCTGGTATCATGCTTTTTGTTTCTAGCAATTTTCTTTTACTTGTCTTAGAGTTTCCATCTCTGCTGAAATGCTCCACCCATTCATGCATATTGTCTACCTTTTCTGCTGGACCCTTTAGCATACCAATCATTTTAAACTCCCTGCCTAGATGAATCTGTTGTCATCACTGTAATAAAACACCTGAGGCAGGCTACTTATTTTTTTAAGTTGTTCATGAATCTTTATTTATTTATATGTGGTGCTGAGGATCAAACCCAGGGTCTCACACATGCCAGGCAAGCGCTCTACCACTGAGCCACAACCCCAGGCCCAGGCTACTTATGAAGAGAAGAGTTATATTGGGCTGGGGTTGTAGCTCAGTGGTAGAGTGCTTGCCCAGCACATGTGAGACGCTGGTTTCAATCCTCGGTACCACATATAAATACATAAGTAAATAAATAAAGGTCCACTGACAACTAAAAAAAAAAGGAAAGAGGTTTATTTAATAGCTCACATTTTGGAGGCTAAAAGTCCAAGCAGCATGGTGTGGGCTCTGATGAGGCCCTCGTGGCAAGTGGCAGCCGCAGGAGCAGGTGCAGGGGACCCCATCTGCAGACAGGAAGCTAGAGGCTAGACAAGGTGGAGCAGGAGTCGCAGCCACCACCTGGTGAGAACCACCTGGCTCACTCCTGAGGACAGCCCTCCATGACCTAAGGACCTCCCACCAGGCTCCACCTCCCAAAGGTCCACACTGTCTCCAACACCACCATACTGGGGACCAGGCCAGTGGCCAGTGTGGGCAAATCATATCCAAACCACAGCATTGTCTAACACTCGCTCCTTGGGTCACCTCCAAGTCTGATTCTGTTGATCGTTTTTTCTCTTGAAAACATGCTGATTCTTCTTTGTTCCTGAACAAAAACACTGAGTACTTTTCAATTGAATGCTGAGCACCCATGTGGGGACAGAAGGGTCGGGTAGGTGTCACTGGCATCTGGAGATGGCATGTCTCTTATGGTGGGCTGGTAGTGTGGGATTTGAGTCCATCTCCTCTGGAGCCATGCTGGGTTTGGGATCTTGTTGCTGTGATTACCTTTGGTATACCACGGGCCTCAGATCCCTGTAGGCACTCCAGATCCCAGCAGGAAGAAACTGCTGCATCCACCATCGCTGCCACGTGTGGGCAGGGAAGCTCAGCAGGGACCCTGCAGGCGGCCACATCAGGGCCGTGAAGGGTCCTGGCATGGCACAAAGCCCCAGAGTACAGCAGGAGCTCAGCTCCTCTGGTGGTGCACCCAGCGGGCTGCTGGTGCAGGATGTGTGGGGGTGCTGAGCTGTCCAGAACCTTACCCACCTCCTAAAGCCAGGGCCACTGCCTCAGAGCCCAGGCTTTGGGGGACTGAGCCCAGCTGGGTCCCCTGATGGCCTCCTTTTCCTCCGCAGGAGCTACGGGGAGCTCACTGACTGCACCAGGAACGTGGCTGAGAATCTGGGCTGCTTCTGGCCCAACACGGAGGTGGACAGGTTCTTCGTCAAAATCCACCAGGACTACTTCAGGGTCTGTGCCATCTCCGGCAGGACCGTGCAGGACCCATCCGGTGGCATCCTCTGCCCCTTCATCGTGGTCCCCATCATGGTGACCCTGCTGGTGACAGCACTGGTGGTCTGGAGGAGCAAGCGTACAGAGGGCATTGTGTAGGCGGCCTGGGCTGCCTGCTGAGTGGGGAGGCCGGAGGGAGCTTGGGGGCTGGCTGCCAAGCAGCCCTAGATCCCCTCCCCGCAAGAAGCGCTCACAGGACTTGAGAGTAGTTGTGCTGGGGCGTTGACTCCACCCCGCAGGGGAGCAGGCTGTGCCCAACTTGTCTCTGGGAAGTGCCACGCGGGGGTCTCTGGCATGCTTGTGACCTCCACCATGTCCCAACCTCCAGTCCACACCTCTTAGATGTGTTTGCAGACACACGTAGCTTCTGATTAAAAAGATCTTCTGAACTAGAGGAGTGTCCTTATTTCTGGACAGAAATGACACGTCCCTGGGATGAAAGGGAGGGAAGGAGGGAGGGAGTCGCTCCCCGCAGACACCTTCTCTGACCCGTGGGATCTCCAGGGGCCTCTCACACTGACGATGTCAGTGAGGCTCCAGTGGTGGTGACGGTGCTGTGTACATTGCAGATGCCCCACCACCACACAGCCCCTGCCTTAGCATTTGGAAATAATCAATACAGCAACAAGAATGGCAATAGTGTCTGCACGAGCCAGGACCGTGCCGTACCCCTGTGTTCACAGATTGCTCAGAGCAGCCCACAGAGAAGGCTTGTCTCCATCCCATTTCACAGAAAAGGAAAAGTCGAAGTTAATGCCTGAGTTACCCAAGGGATCCTTTTTTCAAATAAAATTCCCTGAGAAACCCCAACACGCAGAATAGATGAAGGCCAAGAGGGGCCCAGGAATGGTGCCCTCCCGGCCTCTGACCTCACCTTTAACTCCCCACCCACCTGGCCGCACTGGGAGGCCTGGGAAAGCAATGAGAGTTAGTGGGATTTTGGGGGGTTTTTTGGGACCCAGGAACTCAGGGGCACTCGACCACTGAGCCACACCCCCAGCCCTATTTGTACTCTATGTAGAGACAGGGTCTCACTGAGTTGTTTAGCACCTTGCTGTTGCTGAGGCTGGCTTTGAACTCGCAATCCTCCTGCCTCAGCCTCCTGAGCCACTGGGATTACAGGCCTGCGCCACCACGCCACCCGGCGCAATGAGAGTTTTAATTTGAAGGAGAAGATTGACTCGCTTTATTTGTGTCCTGAGCTGAAGAAATGGTCCCTTCTCCCCAGCTTTATTATGGAAATCTTAGGGGGAAAAATTGGTTAGAAGTCTAAGAATCCAAAACCAGCCAGGGAGCCGGGAGTTCAGCTTGGGAAACAAAATTGGCCCGGTCTGTTGTTTCCAGAGCTGCTCATTAACAAGTGCCTAGACATGAAAGTGCTTGAGGCTTTCCTGGAAGCCAAGAAGCAGCTCTGGATTGAGATGATCTTCAAAGAAAAGATGTCCCCAAGTGGGCCAGGCAGCCTGGGAACAGCGCTGCCGAGGAGCCTGGGACTGAGAACACTTGCCTCTTCTCAGAAGCCCCGAGCCCCACTGTGAGATCTGCCTCTTGTCATGAAAAAAGAAAATCGGTGCCATTGTCCTGAAGGACAAGTTAGAAACATGGACCAAAAAGTCTCCCTGGGTTTCTGCCCAGTCACTTCCCTTCTAGGAATGTGTCCCAATGACATAGAGACCTGCAGAGGACCATTGGGGCCTGGTCTTCCCCAGTGCTGCTGATCAGCAGGGAGCCTTCCTCAGCCCCCACTGAGACTGCCTGCTCAGATGAACTCCAGGTGACGAGTCTGTGAAGCACACAAGGAACCTCTCCGATGGGCCAGAGGTCACTGGAAAGACTTCCAAACAGGGAGATGGATGGGCTCAGAGCTGTGTGTAACAGTTCCCCTGCCACGCCACACTGGCGGGGATTGCCTGACATGACCTAGAAATGGTAGCAGCATGCTACAGTCTGGATCTAGCCCCTATCCTGATTGCCGGACATCACTTCCTGGTGACAGATGGCCCCTGGAGGCATTGGGAAGCCAGTGCTAGACCAGGCCCAGAATCCTGGCGGCTCCTTCCCAGCTGTGTGGCTTTGAGCAACTTCTTGATCTCTCGGCCTTCCAGTGCATGGGGAGAGGTGGCCTGGCACAGGTCATCCATCCTAACCCAGGGATGGCGTTCAAGCTCCTTCAAGAGGTGGCAGTCACCAGAGGAGCCACTTGCTTAGGGTAGGGGTAGAGAGAGGGCTTGGAAGGAGAGGCTGGGAGCCCGAGTAGAGGCTGAGAGCTGTTCTCTGTGTGAACGCGATTGCCCTGTGGTTCCTCTTGGGACAAACGTAAGGAAAACATATAATTCTGCACTTTCCAAGGCTCTCTGGGGAGGTGAGCTTGGACCTGACTTTGGTGTTTCCTCCCAGGGCAGGCCACCGGGCTGCGTCCCTGCTCTGGTCACACAGTGTGGCGGAACAATGCCGGAGAGGGAGCAACTTGAGGAGCCCCTTCTCGCTCACCCACCCCTTCTCGCTGCAACTCCTGGGCCTGGGGACAGCCATCCAGGTGCCCCCCTCCCCCACTCCAGCCCCTCCCCAGGAGACACACTGGCAGGAGACTGGGGAAATTTGCTCCCTGACTAGGAGCCATCAGTGGGCCACATCATGGAGTAGGAGCAGGGGATAGGCCAGGAACTCCATTTCTGGGTTAGGAATGATCTGAGGAAGCAGCGGCAGGCACCATGTACAGACAGTGGTGGCAAGAAGACCCCAAACAAGCCGGGCGCGGTGGCTCAAGCCTGTAATCCCAGCACTTAGGGAGGCTGAGACAGGAGAATCGCGAGTTCAAAGCCAGCCTCAGCAATGGCGAGGTGCTAAGCAACTCAGTGAGACCCTGCCTCTACATAAAACACAAAATAGGGCTGAGGATGTGGCTCAGTGGTTGAGTGCCCCTGAGTTCAATCCCCAGTA